>PVJA010016293.1:21128-43845 GCA_004027025.1 Myocastor coypus | reverse complement strand
CAGCGCAGACTCTTCGGCCTCCAGCTTAGACCTCTCGCCTTCCGCCGCAGACTCTTCAGCCTCCAACTACAGAAACTTCAGTCCTCCATTACGGACCCGTCAGCCGACAGAGACTTACACGGAGTGCTGCAGTGAGTCCAAGCCTCGGGATTGAATCCTTCAGTCCGGAGTGTGCAGACGCCCTGTGCGCGCTTCCTCACCTGACTCTGTGGCTATTGTAAGCCAATCTTACAATTTCTTATAGATTGTATATTTGGTGTTAATATCCATTCCTTATATTATATCTATTCTGTTCCTCTAGTAAAACCCTGACCGATACACCCATGTAGCTCAGATATGAAATACCCACAGTGCTTCCACAAACTTAGAGGTGGGGCTGGAGGACACAATTCAGTCAGCGAGGTATTGTAGTTATCAGTAGATAACTGAGTTTATCACTGAACCTACAGTTAGGAGGGTGTGTGGAGGGAAGAGACAGGTCACTGGGGCAGTGATGGTTTTCTCCTTTCTTTCTGCTGCCCAGCTATCATGGGTTTAGCAGGTTTCTCCCACCCAACACTTCTGCAACAGGGCCAGCTGACGATGGACTTAACCTCTGAAGCTGTGAGCCAAGCAAGCCTCTCCTTCTTTAATTCATAAGTGTCAGGTACTTTTGGCTTAGGGACAAAAATATGACCAATATCTTTCCATAGACAGCCTAGAAAATCAGTGAATATTAAGAATTTTAATGAACTCCAGAGTCTGAGGATTTTAAGGAACAACATCCTCCCACACATCATTGTGGGACATCTAAATAGATACAAGTACTTAGGAAGACCTAACAAAGTGGTGACTTGTAATAAACCAGTTCATTTATCTTACAGCATACTGAGTAATGTATGCACCAAAGTGTACATGTACTATTTCCTATAAAAACAAACGTTACTGTTCATATTAACAAAAGGTAAAGAAACTCCCTAGAAACCTGTCAAGAAAAGACAAGTTAAACAAAGGACAACATTTCAAAAAAATGGAATGCTACTCAGCCTAGGCAAAAGTAGGATCAATACACACATATAGATAAGGACACAATTACAAGATGCTGCTGGTAAAGATACAATGTGATCATGCTTGTGCAAAATAATTCCAGAAGCCATTCAAGGACGAGCTGGAAGACATAAATTTCTGTAATTAGAAAGGAGGTAAGAGACACCATTGCATGGACACTCTTTCATAGTGTTTGCAGATTTATTAGCATACCATAAATTATCCTTATATTTTCAAACTTAGTGTTTCTTGCTGGTAGCAGAGTAAAATGTGGCACATGCTCTGGTAGATAGACTTGAAGTTCCTTAGGAAAGTAATACATAAGAGCCAGGTATGTGGCTCAGGAGTGCTTGCCTGGCCTGCACAAGGCCCAAGTTTGATCCCCAGTGTCACAAAAGGAAAAGAAGCCACACGATCACCACTTCATCCAGAGCCCATACTCAGGGACATTTATCCCAGATAAAGAAAGCTTCCCTTCACTGGCATGTGCCTGTTCATGGTAACTTTATTATCAGTACCTCAAACTGGAAGCAAACTGAATGTCACACAGTGGAGGAATGGCTAGATCAACTGTGACACAGATGTATCATGTAATACCTCAGCATTGACCATAGTGAGCACATTTGGGGTAAAATAGATCTCAGTGGATTTATGCCAAAAAGGAGTTTAATTAACCTGGTGTTTTAGAAGAGTAATTTTGTTCTCTATGAAGATTTCATGAGTTATTTCTGTTATATCATCCTAAATATTTTATAGATTTGACTTCTACTACAAATTGACCCTTCTGCCAAGTATATTTTCTCAGTAGTTATTTCTGGTTTATAAGCATGCAATTCACCATTATACACTCGTGCCTATTTCACTAGATACTGTCATTTGTTCTTAGATTCTCAGCTGGGCCTCTTTTACTAGAGTTTTCAGTGTAAGTAGCATTGAATGTTTTAATATTATTTTAATGAATGTATTCAGAAAGTCTAATGACTTTCTTCCTTGTGTGCATTCAGGTAGTAAACTGAGCTGGTGAATTTTCTAATCATGAAAATAATAATATGATGTTGCATCATTTCCAGTGGCATTCTTGTTTTCCTAGAATAAACTCTTCACAATTTTGTTTCATTAATTTAAAAATGCACTGCTGGGTTCCATTAGACACATTCAATCTCTGATTTCTGAATTCATGTGTCCCCGTGAAATCAGTTTGTCATTGTCCTTGCTTGTAATTTCTTTGTTCTGTTGTGGTGCTGAGGTTATTAACTGACTTCATAGAATTGGTTTAGAGGTTTATTTTCAAGCTCTGTTTTCTGCAATAGATTGAGTGAAACAGGAGTGATGCCCATTTGCTGAGAATGTGGTGGGATTTTCCCGTGTAAAGCTGGAGGGCTCTGTATCTTCTGGGCAAAGAAAGGACTTGATCACTGATTGAATACATTTGTTTGTTGTTGACTTTTCCATAGTCACTTTATTCTCCTACCAAATTTGCTATTTTAAGTTTCTGCCACTTTACCAAAGTTTTTATATTGTCCACTCCGGGTGTTCTGGTCCATGAATTTTAAATTGAATTGAATTTTGAGTGACTCCAATAAAGACTTCAGTCTTGTGCTAACTTTCTATCATTATGACAAAACAGCTGAGATAATCAACTTAAGAAAGAGAAAAATTTACTCTGCTTTGCACCGTCAGAGGCCTCAGCCCATGGCAGGGAGGTCCTGCTGTTTGGGGTCTGTCTTGGCACCGTGCAGCATAGCAGGCAGGCCTGGTGGAGGAAGCCCAGTGACGTCATGGAGACTAAGAAGGAAAGAGAACAAAAGAGGGGGGCCTGAGTGTCCACAGTCTTGGTCAAGGGCACATTCCAAAGACCTCGCTTCTTTCTCCCGGTGCCATATTGAAAGGTTACACCACCTCCCACTGGTGCCACAGACTGGAGGCCAAGCCTTCAACCCTTGGCCTTGAGGAACAGTCCAAATCCAAGCCACAGCAACTCTCTCTCTTTTTTTTTAATTTAATATTTTTATTGCTTAAATTTAACAATGTTTATATTACATATTTTCATCATCAGATCAGTTTAGATTAATACATATAGGTATATAAAATTGATCAAACAATTGAACATTAACCCTTTTAAATCAACATTATTTTTTCCCCCTTTCTTTTTTTTTGAAAGTTGACATATTGCATATCGTCCTCACAATCGTTCTACAAAGTACAGTGTGTGGGCATGACCCACCTCCCTATTGATGTTGCTTAGAAAAAAAAAAAAGGAAAAGGATATACTTCTCTTTAGACGAAGAGGAAGCAGATACATACACAATCAAATGTTCTGCAATTGCAGTGGGCCACCAGTGAAGCTTGTAATGTTAGAGGCTATTGAATCTAAGCCTCCTAAAGCTCATCTCACCAATCTAGCTCTGCGTTTCATGCATTGTAATTAAGCATTTTTTTTTCTTGCTGGGTGGTCAAGGGCAAGATGAATGAACTATAGTGCAACTCTCCAATAAGGAGAAATGATCTCCCAATGCTTCCAAACCATGGATGATTTCTCTTACCCAGAGGCTCTTTTCTTGCTATGGATAGGCTTTCATTAACATCCTAGGAATACTCTGCTTCTTCTGTGACTTCTTATCGATAGCACAGTATCCTTTCTCTCAAGATTACTGTCACATTTCAGAAGCACAAACTATTCTTTAATATGTCATCTTTTGTATTCATTACTTTTGGTGCATGTGTTTTGTCCCTTGCCCAGGGTCCTAAAATATCACTGTGGCTGGTTTCCTGCAATTCCTTTCCTTGCTTTGTGCCAGGTGTTCAGTGGCACTGCTTAACATGGACACACACACCTGAAAACACTGAGAGTCTTTATAGAATCACTATTCCTCAATGATCTTGCTTCCTCCTATTTTACTTATCTACCTATTTTGGAACTCCAATTATTTGAACGTTGGCCCTCCCAAACTGAAGGTTGACCTTTTGAGCTCTTTTTCTGTTGTTCTTGTAGTTTTCATATTTGTTGCATTGTCACCTTAAGGGAAAACAACTACTCTATCTTCAGCCCTTGTCATCCAATATTTTGCTTTCCTCATTGTATTTCTCTAACTTCCAAGAATGCTTTCTCATTGGCCTTTCAAAGGCTTCGCATTTTCTTCCATGGGTGCAATTGCCTCTCTTATTCCTTGGCTCTGCTGCAGTAAGCACTTAGGGTCCAGATGGGCACTCAGGCATCATTAATTCACCCACCCTCACACTTCTGAAAGTTCCAAACATCTCCCAAAGGATGTCGTTTTAGTTACTTGATCCTTTCTCATGGATTCTTTGCATTTCCTCTTTATTCTCATTTTAAGGGAATTTTACATGTAAATTCAACTTTCTCTGTATAAAAGAAAAGTTTTAATTCAAAAATTTTAGTGGTTAGTATCATTGTAGAATACTTTCATGTGTAAGGCCCTGGGGAGGGAGATCTAGCGTATTTGTGTTAGCGACCCTGCGTTTATATCTTACCCAATTGTTGTCTTAGTTACTCTTCTCTCCTTGCTGGGACAAATACCCAATATTCAAAATGAAGAAAGCGCTCACAGTTACTGGAGATTTCAGTCCATACTCAGCTGGCTCTAAGGCAGAGTGGCACATGGCAGAGGGCAACCTTTCATGGCAGCAGCTAAGAGCAAAGGGTGAGGTAGGAACAGCTCAAGCTACAAACTTCTCTTCCTTTCTTACACTGAAATACAAATCACCTGCCCCATTGGAGCTGCAGCACCCACACCCACAATAATCACAAATTCCAGAAGCTGCCCCGTGATTGCTTGAGGCTTTGGGGGGACACCTGTACACAAACCATAACAACTGTATTTTTAATTTTAGCATAAACTTACCTAACTCTACTCCATATCAGATTTCTTTCAAATGACTAGGTTTTATCATTGCAACCATCTCCTGTAGGAGAAATTAAGAAATGTATTTTACAGTGTATGATTTACTAAATAAATTCTAAAAATGATGAGTAATATGGGTTGGGATACCCTTAACTGTGATTTGCCATCTTGACTTGAGTAAGAACTGCCAGGAAATCAATCCATTGTGGGAGTGTCTGTGGGTGACTAGCAGCAAGTCCAGCAAACTGGAAGGGGAAACACATGCTGAACATGGATGGTGCCAACCTTGTTGATTGTACAGCATAAAAAGGGAAAGAAGAAAGTATTTCCTTTTTTGGAAGAGCTCTAATCTTCCACCATCCCTCTGAGCCTTGGTACTCAGTTTTTAGACTTCCGTGTGCACAGCCTTCTCATTTAGTCTTCCAGTTCAGACTCACAGCAGTGATTGTACAGGGAGCTTCCAGACTTCCATTCTGACTGCTACTGGATTCTCTGGCTCTCTAGCACATGGTCTACCATTTTCAATTCTTCTACCTTTGGCCCCCTCAAATAGTAATGCTGCTGCCTCTGATGCTGTAAGCCAACCTAATAAATCCCTTTCTATAATTATTCATATATTTTATATTGATTTTGTTTCTCCAGATAGCCCTCGCTAATACAGGGCCTTAACCTATGTTAGAATGATACATAGTAAAAAAAAATCATTTCAGGGAAAAACATGCTACTAGATCAAGAACAATGGAATAGCTGGACTATCCAACAGAGCATGTATGTGTGGGGGGTACAGTGTATGACAGCGGTTCTACTACCGCCAGCAATGATGAGCTATTGCTTGGTCAATGATATTTGATGAACAGGTTGACAGCCTATTGGGAGAAATAAAGGTGGCTCTTACCTTACATATGTACACACAAAAAAATCTGGGAGCTACACTTCTATAGCAAAGTAAATCTGACTTGGCATGGTGATGCACTCCTGTAACTGCAACACTTGAGAGGCTGAGCCAGAGGGTCACCATGAACTCAAGACCAGCCTGAACTACAGAGTGAGTTCAAGGCCAGCATGAACCACATAGTAAGACCCTATCTCAAAAAAGCAAAAACAAAAAATTAAAGTAAGTCTATTAATTCTAATAGGCAAAGATATGATATGTGCTTGTGAACTCAAATGGAAAAGTCTTTCTTAACTGAGATTCAAACATTACACAGATTACAGGAAAAAATACAGAGATGTTATTCACTCAGAACGGGTATATTCTGTTTAGCCAAGTTTAACATGGCAAGTTGAACTCTGTTTCTTTCTACATCTATACACAAATGTAAAACTTCTCCAGATGAGAAGAAAAAGTACCCATGATCCAATTTTAAGAGGGAATAAGAGACATGAGAAAAATCTTCATATGGAAAGCCAGGAAGAATACTTTCCCACTGAATGAATGTGTGCTTAGCGTTCCTCATAATTCACAGTGCTCAAATCTAAATATCGAATTATCTTGTTGACATCATGTTGCCCAAAATCTGAAAGATGAATCATGTTAAATGCTAATGAGCACAGGTGACAATGAGAACCTTTGTCTACTTGGGAATTCAGAACTTAAGCTTTCTGGAGAACAGTCAGGAAAATATACGTATTGACATTCTTCACTTCTGACCTGACACTTCCCTTTTCTGGTATGTTCCATGATGACTGTGTCAGTAATGACCACAAAGAAACTTTAGTTAGGAGAGAAAAGTTCTGGAGTTAATCTGACTGGTCTTATTTCTAGAAATTGTTAGTGATGCATATGTAGAAACCCAGTGGATATCATCTTAGTACCAAAGGAAAGAATTAAATTAACATATGTCAACATATTTATGATGAAACAAGGCATTATTTACATAAATTTCATATACATGGCTGTATATTTAAGTGAATATATAAAAACAGATGCTTGCCGGGCGTGGTGATGCACACCTGTAATCCCAGTACTCGGGAGGCTGAGGCAGGAGGATCGGTGCGAGTTTGAGACCAGCCTGGGCTACAAAAGTGAGCTCAAGGCCAGCCTGAACTGCACAGTGAGACCCTGTCTCAAAAAGACAAAAAATAAATAAATAAATAAATAAATAAAAATAAAAATAAAAACAGATGCTTGAAAATATGACTTTCTGTAGTAAGAAGTATGTATTGTTTCAATGCTTTAGATGAGCGGCATGGGAAGGGGAGTAATGAATACAGTACAAAATAATTATTGCAAATAAGAAAGAATAAGTGAAAGAAATATCATAAAATGGGCTTCATAGCAATGGGTGGTAAACATAGAGATGGATAAAGAATATGCAGTTTGCTAGGGGAAATGGTTAATTTTGTTCATTTGTGGTCCTAAAAAACAGCAAAGGGTAAAAATTAGATGCTACTGACTGGAAAGTTATCCCTGCAGAAACTCACAGCCTGATTGGAGAGTTGAGTGACACAGCTACCAGAGGTAGCTATTACTCTCAGGAAGGACAGTAATCTCACCACCGAACAGAACATTACTATATAATATGACAGAAAATCTATGAGAGGAAAACAAGACTGTGACCTTTTAGTGATCTTCCAAGGGGAAGCATTTTTCTATATTCCATTAGCACTGAGATGGATGATTCTGGTTTAGGGTGTAAGATCTTGGACCATGTGCTTGGATTACATAAGAGACAAATGGAGGACGGCTGGGCGCTCAGGCCAATGTGCTCACGCTCTGCCCAGAGCAGCATTGATTGAGGAGCGCAACTTTCGCTGTGTCATGGTGCATGATGATGGCTGAGGACAGAGGTAAGAGAATGAAGTGCTTGAATGCATATTGGAAACCAGCAGTTTCGAGGGTTCTATTAAGTGCCAGGTGCTGGGGAGGACACAGAGAATCAATATCTGTGAAAAAATCCCACGAGCAAGGACCTTCATCTTACATTTTATAGATAAGAGCAGGACAGATGATGGAAATTTCACAATGTCAGCTTGTAAAAAAGAAGCTAAAGTTCACACGCAAAACTTCTTTTACTTCTGCCGTGCATCATGCTTTCCTTCACCCTAAGTCTAGTGAGGATCTTCCCTCGACATAGACTCACCTGACACTAGGAGGGTTGATCAGAGTTTTCCACTGCTGCTAAGACAAACTGTGACACTCATACTGATGCCTGTGAGGACAGCCCTACGAAGGCATGTCACACTCCCACTCCCAGCCCCGTCGTGACAGATTAGGGACCTATATTAGTTGGAGGTGGTTATTACGAAGGCCCAGAATGAACGCAGTTTCTCCCTGCAGCTATTATGGGTGTCCACTGAGCACAGTAGGGCTTCCTCTGTAGAATTTACAGCGCAGGCCTGGTAACAGCTCCTCAGCAAGCCAAAGGAGTGGAGCCACACAGGTGGGGGTGGGCGGACAGAATGTGGTGCAGCGAACCCACCAGAAAGGGCTGGTGTGGAGGTCGCTGGGTCCTTGGCTCCGAGGGAGGCACACTCACAACCACACTCCGATGGCACCGCATTCTTGTCTTCCTGTGGAAAAAGTGAGGTTTCCTGGCCTTGGTGTATGACTTGATTTTTCCATTTTTCCTTGAGTTCTTGCAAAGTCCTGATCAGAGTAAAGGTCTATTTCCTTAAATGAATCCTTAAGTCAGACTCCCACATACTTGAGTGAGGTAGAGTGACAGAAATCTATCACATAAAGAAAATAAAAATATAAATAAATAAAAAGGACAAGAAAAAATTTGCAAGGTTTATGGAAAGGACAAAATAATATTTTAACTGTTTGATCAACCATATATGCCTATATTTGGTAGTCTGATCAACAAATTTGATGATAACAACATGCAATATAACAGCCATTGTTAATTTCGTATTCTTGTTTTGAAATCCTGTACTACTTTTACTGTCTTACAGTGCTTTGTTTTTGTCATTGTCTTTGTTATTGTTATGTGTTTTTTCCCTTTAAAATAAAAAAAGATGAAAGAAGGAAAGAAAGAATAGAGTCTCACTCCCCTGGGAGGCTGAGGCAGGAGGATCCCAAGTTTGAGCTCAGTCTAGGCAAATTTGCAACTTGGTGAGATTCAGTCTCAAAGTTAAAAACAAATAGGTTCTCTTATGTCCTGAGTCCTCAATGACCTTGAAAGGCTAGAGCCAGAATATTAGCTGTCCTTGTAGCCCTTCTTTTTCTCTAATTTTTGGTCTATAAACTTACATTCCTAACCCTCCAGGAGAGAAGCTTGATGATATTATTACTCTATAACATAGGTACTTGAGATTAACATCACTATCTTTCTGAATATCAAATGTCTTAGACTTGAAATCAGTATTTTCCATCAATCATTGATATTTGAATAAATCCCTATAGAATGGGGATGTACTACTAACGTGTTTTGAAATTTCCATTGTTATCTCTTATTAAAAGTAATAAATAAAATTAAAATGTCAAAAACAAATAATATTAAAGGGATGGAGACATTGCCCAGAAACAGAAATAGACAGATACACACAGAGATAAAAATAAAAGAAGAAAAAGAAAGAGAGGAACGGAGGAGATAAAAGAGGGAAGAACAAAGGAACAAAGGAAGGAAGGAGCTAAAGGGGAAGCATGGTCTTCAACTTTGCCCAAGGAAGCCTAGTCTAGGATAAGAAAAAGGACAGAATGGGCATTGAATTTCCATTGTCCTTAGAGGTCGCACACGACAGTGATGGTTAGAGGAAGCCATATTGTCCCCACAGGACTATGGAAGCAAAATTTACAGCATCTTTCTGACTTGAAGGTTTCCGTGAATTGGGGTGTAGAGCACGGGAGAGCCAGGAACCAGAAGTTGTGTGGTGAAGAAGGAAACCAGGGCAGGCTTGCAATGCATCTTAGCACCTACATGGTGAATCTGCTCAGAGTTCTGTCGGGGCAAGTCAGTCATGGTGGCATTTCATTTAGGAATCCTCCTCTGGGCGGGTGAAGACAGGGCATCCTCTCTAGCAGGAAAATGTTAGCTGTGGTGCTTTGATTACAAGTAGAATGACCTACTATCTTCATGTGCTTGTAACTGCAGAGTTTCCTAAAATATTAGAATTTCAGAGCTAAATCAGAAGAGTTCTGGGAAAAATGGGATGTTTAGGCAGTCCTAGGACTTAATGGTGCAGAAGCACAACTCTCATTAGTTAAGCCAAAAAAAGTAGTTTGTTGACTTAAAAGATGAAAGCCCCCAAACCCAGTCTATCAGGTGCTGCAGAAGGAAGATGTGGGCCAGGAAGCTCCTGCTGGAAGCCTCTAGGTGCTTCGACTCTCCATCAACAACAGGTTTGGAAAGATGCTCAGGCCCTAGGTTTTGATCCCACACATCTTGGTTTAAGTATGGGCCCTTTAAAAAATAAAAAGCCTCCCTTGATTCCTACATGAAATCTCAGCTGTGTGTGTGCCACAGAATAAACCTGTGGCTCCCAAGATTTTCTTCCCACTGCCACCATCCAGAAAGCTCAGAAATGTCCATGTGCATGCCCTTCCCAACCTCAGGGGCCATGGTTGACTGCTGTTTATGTGGCTGAGACTTTGAAGTTCTAAAAATATAACAAGTGATTCTGATGTACAGGTCCACAAATTTTGGGTCTACCCCCAGGTCTTCTCTCAGAACAGTCCCTAGATTTGAGAAGGAAAATAGTAAGGTGGAGTAAGGTGGTGTGGACACCGCAGCCCACAGATAAAGCAGCAGCATACCAGGGAGCATCTGCTCCTGACGTTCTGCCCAGATGGACATTGGCAGCAGATCCTTAGGAGGTTTTGCAGGTGGCTGGAAAGGGACTCTGGCAAGATAAATGCCAGCTCTTCCCTTCCCTCACTTGCCCCTGCTGTCCTAAGCATCTCAAAAGCTATCTCAAAGATGATGCCAGAGAAATAGAGTGCAAAACAGTGGTAACCAGAGCCGAGGAAAGCACAAAAATGGAAGGGCTACAGAGAGGATAGATAGTGGCTGCAGAGTCACAGGTGGATGAGGAAAACGACTTCCAATGTTCCTCCACAGAATAGATAACTACGGTCAGTAGCAATTAATTTAGAATTTCAAAATAGCTCACAGAGAAGGTTTGCAATGACCTCCAACACAAAGTAATAATGTCCCCTAACAGATAGATCTATCAGCAGAACACAGATCACAGCAAGCTCTTCAGAGCCCATGACTCAGCAATTATCTGCTGTTATGGCATGATTTTTTTTTTTTCTATTTTGGAGATCAGTACGCAGAAAACACAAATCTGAATCTAAAGCTCCTAGACTAAGAATGTTCTTCAAATCCTTGCCTACTGCCAGTCTTATTCGACCATAAGCTAAATGTTTTGTATCTAGGGCTATAAAACTCATGCACTTGGAGGTCCATCTCAGGATTTGGTCCTGAAACATGAGTCCACTGAAGAAGTGGTGACAATAGGAAACTTAACATTTCAATTAGTTTTATAATCATGATTTTGGATACTGCATAGGTGGTCACTGGCAAAGCCGAGCATTTGGAGAATAAGTGCAGAAGGACAATGCAATGATGCTTCGTGAATTGGCTCCTTGTTTATTGACTTGATGATGTCAGCATTGCTTGACTCCACACTACCTATGCGCAAACAATAAGACACACAACATGGAAAAAGTGATTCAACTAAATAGATCAAATATCCCCCTTTTTTTGTTTTGTTTTGCCAGAGATGAGTGTGCCATTGTTAGAGAAGCTGTATTTAAAGAAGTTATTAAAGGACCTTTTCATACTTGATGCCAGTTTAAATATTGTAGGTACTCGAATTCAGCAAAATAACCCAATATAGTCCAATAGTCCATAATAGTTAGAGAGTTATCAGCAGACCTGGCAATTGTCAGAAGTTGTTGACTTGAGCCTTTTACAGCTCAGCATATTAATATAGCATTACTTTTTATACCTTGTGGCTAAAGGACCATTCTATAGTGAAATTATATATATATATATATATATATATATATATATATATATATATACACACACACACACACACACACACACACACACAAACACACATACACACACACATGATAGATAGGATAAATATGCAGCTACTTTCTCTTAGTTCAATGAGAAGAAAGGTCTGTACTAATATTGTTTAGACAAGATACCATGTCTATATCTTGTCCTCTGAATAATCACCATGAAGACAACAATATGCAATTTATTCATTATTATAACTATCTTACTAACTTGTTTTGAAATTGTTTCATTGCTGTTTTATCTTTTTTCTCATTAAAATGAATTTTAAAAATTTAACAAATAAATAAATGGATAGAATAGCCAAGCTGTCACAAGAGAAAACCCCAGTTCTTCTCTTTTCTTCTGTTTTCTTTTCTTTCTTTTTTAATGTCACCAACTAGCGATCCTCAATGCAGAGACCCCTTACCTGATTGAGCGTTGTAAAAAGCCATTATGATTTCTTGTTTTTAGGGTTTCTTTTCAATTTGTTTAGGATATATATTTTGACTCCGGAATATAAACTGTTACTGAAGGAAAACCTATAAAACTGAAATTGTGTATTCTGGTCTTGTTGAATGAAGTATTCTATAAATGTCAATTAGATCTAGTTGATTGATGGTACTGTTCCACTCCACCAGGTCCTTCTTATTTTCTCTCTATTGAATCTGTCAATTATTGATGTAAGTGTATTCAAATATTTGACTGCAATAGACTCATTTATTTCTCATTGGAGTTCATGCAGGTTTTGCTTCATGTATTTTGACTGTGTTGCTAGACGCATATGCACAAAAGATCAGGAGGCTTTCCTGGCAGATTATACTCTCTAGAGTGATCCAATTTCCCTTTTTATCCCTAAGAATTCTCCTTCATCTGAAGTCTTCTGTGTCTGAAGTGAATGAAGTGTCAAAAATTGTAAAAACAAATTAAATAGTTTTATTTATTTCACTCAGGGCCTCACTATGCAGCTCGGACTTATAGAGATTTTCTGTCTCAGCCTCCCTAGAGCTGGCATCTCTGATGTGTATCACCACGTTTATTTTGGAGACCTGCCTGGCCTGTGGTACCAGGGATTTAATTCAGTTCCCTGTGCTTGCTAGGCAGGTACTTAGACTGCCATGTTGTCTCCCTAGCCTTTATCTGTATTTTTATAGCTAAAATATATTCCCGACAGAAAACGGATAACTTGGCCTTTCATTTTGATCCAGTCAGAAACTTGTTATCAATTGATGTACTTAGATTTTTGATGTTTAAAGTGATCATTATTGAAGTGAGATACTGTTACAGCAAAATTGAGCCCCGGAAAGGAATGTCACTTGGAAAGTCAGGGAACAGTGAATAATCTTATTTTGTATTGCTGGTACTGACTGGAACAACTTCCAAGAAAATCCGGAGAGTAAGTTTCAGCATTTTTATATGAAGCATAAGAGGGGCTACAAAGGCAGGAAAGGACAGTTCCAATTTACTGGCAGATTAATGACCACCAGTTACAATCAGGCATCCTGCATGTTTGGTGACTCTCTCATGGCTGCAAGGACCAAGAGTCAATGACAGAGCTGGGAAGCTTCAAAGAGAGCAAAGTTTTACAAGGAATAGTTTTCCCTTGTACAGTTTTTCCCTTTCAACTTATCATATTTATTTTCTACAGAATGCCTTTATTTTTTCTAATTTTTTCTGCTTTCTTTAATTTTAATTGAGCATCCTATTGACTCATTTGTGTTTCTTTTAGTCTATTGCCTATATTTCTTATTCTGATTTTTAGTCATTGCCTTGAGTTTTCTATATGCATTTAATAGTCCTCTATATACACCTTCAAATAATCTATCCCATACCAAGGATCCTATTGTTCTTAATACCTCTCTGCCATTCACTGCAATATGTATGCCATATATTTCATTTTTCTCTGTGCTATCATCACATAGTTCATTGCTACTACTATCATTACTTCGAATATATTGTTAACCATGAGGTAATCAGGGTCAAATAAAACCCAAGGTTTTATCTTACCTTCATTTACTCCTGTCTCAAATTGTTTCTCTCATTAGTAGAATCAACATTCTCACTTGATTCACATTCCCTCCAGCTTCTCATAATATTTCTCACAAAGCCATCTCCCTTGGTCACTTCCCTCCTCATTGGTACAAAGTACCCAGCACTCACAATGCAAAGGAGAGGTTTGCTATGGTTCCCATTTCCATCTGTAGCTGGTTGACTCCAAGGAAGAGGGGTTGGCAGAGGGATAGTGGTCACCTGGGATGCCAGGCATCTGACAGACAAGGGAAGAGCCAGGAGAGCAATTCCATAGACGTTGAAGTGTGATGCAGCTATAAACTCCTAAGCGGACTAATCTATCTGTGAGCATTGCGGCCCCATGATCCCAAGCCTACCTCAGTGCACATGAGGTGCTGGAAAGGAAGTCTCAGCCTGAGCCACAACCCCTCATCATTAGTTGCTTGGAAAAGTTACCCATTTGTCCCTAAGTTCTGAAAGATAAATATTCTAGGTACAGAAGTATAGGCTGTCTTGTTCTTCCTGCCAACATGTTTGCTATTTCACTTTCTAAACAGAAGTTAGGTGTAATTGGTATCCTTGCTCCTACTAGGTCAGTTATCTACTTATCCCAACTTTTTTTTACAATCTTCCCTGTGTCTTTGTGCTTTCAGAAGCCTTCTATGATGACCAAGACATGGAATGTTTGGCATACATCCTGCTGGGGTTCTCTGAGCTTCCCAGACTATGACCCTGATATCAGACATTAATTCAGGAAAATAAATCCATTATCACCTCAAGCGTTTCCTCTGTTCCTTTTTCTCTTCTCCTTCCTCACACATCACCTTTGTACACACTGCATCTTTTGTAATAGCTTCACCATTCTGGGACAGGCTACTCCATCTTTCCTGTGATTCCTGTTTGTCTTTGTGCCTCTTTGCATTCATTGGCTCTTGGCTTGTCTCTGCTCAGTTTACTGATGAGTCTCTCAGACCCATTCTTCATTTCCGTTGCAAAGTTTGTGATGTCTTCATTTCCATTTTTATTTGTTTTCAACTGATGCTACAGTTTTTCTGCCTCTCCAGAGGTCCATGGTTTGGAAACTTTAATGCACCCCAGTACTGCGAAGTGGTAGATTTTCAAAAGGTGGAACCTGAAGGACACTCAGGTCCCTGGGGACATTGCCCCAGAAAGAGTTAGTGCTGGTCCTGGGCAGTGTGTTCACACCAGGTAAATTTTTATAAAAGAGTGAGGGTAACCCTGTAGGTTCTCTGTGGTTTCCTGCCTCACCAAGTGACATTGCTACTCATGCTGCCATCAAGATGTTCTTCACCACCAGGTCCTCAGTAGAGGCTGAGTGCATGGGGCTCTGATGTTGAACTTTGAAGCCTTCAGAACTGTATGTCAAGTAAACACATCATTTTTTCCCTCCTTTCCTGAGACAGGATCTCACCATGTAGCTCAGGCTGGCCTCTAACATACACAGTCTTCCTGCCTCCACCTCTGGGATTGGCTGTAGATGTGCACCACTATGCCTGGCTCAAACCTCTTTACCCCCATCTCAGCCTCAGGTATTTTGCTACAGCATAGGAAAATAGCAGTGGCCTCTATGAACAATTTATTAACAACAGCTAATAAAGTTAATATTTTATTAACTACAATCACTGAAATGTATGATAGATCTCTTTATGCCCTTGTCTATTGAAATTGTGTATCTTTTAACTAGTATTTAGCCAATTCTACCCTACAATCTCAGCTGGTAATAATGATTCTGGTCTTTAACTTTATGGATTCTACATTTTTAGGTCCCACATATGAATAAAGTCATATGGTACCTGTTCTGTGCCTATCTCCTCTAAGAATAATGAATTCCATGTTACAAATGACAGAATTTTCTTATTTTTAGAGGCTAAATAGTTCTTTTTCATTCACATGGAAACTTAGGTTCAATCTATGTCTTACCTATTAGGAATGGTACTTCAATAGCTCTTTGCCATACTTATTAATTTCTTACAGATATTTTCTCTTGCATTTCCTTTTAGTTCTTTCATATTCTCCATCTCTTTGCTGACCTTACCAATCTGTTCTTACATGTTGTCAACTTCTGTCCTCAGACCCACATCATATTAGTCATAGTGGTTTAAAATTATCAGCCTGAAAGGTATAACAGATATATTAAAATGAGAAGAAATAGAACTTGAGGCTTAACCAATGAAGATGAGAGAAAGGAGAAAAGAGAGGAAAAAAGGAAGCAGAGGAAACATGCAAGTATATATACGGGATGGCTGAGGTGGTTGTACAGGGTGAATTTCCATGTTTTTTGAAAATACTAGTTAATTTGTAGCATTTTCACCTTGACTAACTCTGTATGCTGATACTTGTGATCTAAGCAACTACATCGAGGACCATAATGCGTAGTACAGAAACCATGTTTTAATACCTGTCATCTTGATTTTTTAAATGTAAATCATTTCTCATGACATATCAACTATTCTCTCTCTCTCCTCTCTCTCTCTCTCTCTCTCTCTCTCTCTCTCTCTCTCTCTCTCTCTCTCTCTCTTTCTCTCTCTCTTTGAGGCAGGGTCTTGCTATGCAGTTCAGGCTGGTCTCAAACTTACACTGATCCTTCTGCCTCAGCCTTGCAAGTGCTGGGATTATAGGCGTGAGTCACCACACCTGGCTCTATTACTATACTCTCTTTAAAACAAAATTTTACAAGGTAAAAAAGAAAAAAGAGAGGGAAGAACAAAAATTTATGGTTTCTCAAAAGCAAGTGGTAATATTCAATCATATGTTCAATTGTACATAACTATGTGTTAATCTGAGCAACAGATTTGATGATAAAAATAGATAATATATCAATCACTGTTAGTCAGCTATTCTTGTTTTGAAATTCTGTAACATAGGTGTTGTTGTATGTTACCCTGTTTCTCATTTTTGTTCTTGCTTTGATTTTTACTCTCCAAAATTTAATTTAATTTAATTTAAAAAATAAATTATCAATTTGAAAACTTCAAAATCCAATCAGTTGTGGTGTTTGCTGTTACCTGAAGTATGTTTTCTTCTTGTAGTGTGTATTTCAATTATGTGGGTTGTTGAAACTTAGGTGTGGTTGCTGCAGGAGATGGACTAAGAGACACAGGCCTCCGTGTGAGGATTTAGAGTGATCACATGCAGCGTTAGCCAGGCTGACCAATGTGTTGAGGTCAAAAAGGTCATGCACGACCCCTACTGGAGTGGGTGCAACGTAGAAGAGCAGGGAAGGCTCCACTGCCCTACAATTGGGCGCCAGTCTTAGAGTGAGATTGTGCCTCAGAGCCGGGACCTTTAGAAATGTTTCTTAGTTACTCCTCCCTGTTCCCAGCACAGCACAGAAAGGTGGGAGCAGGTGTCCCCCACCAGCAAGTCAGGCTCTAGTAAAATAGCTTCCACTGGGGGCTGTCAACAGAAACAGACTTATCCTCCTCATGATTCAGAATGCTGCCCTCCCTTTTCCTTGCTTGAAGAGCAAAACGCCAAATCAACCTAAAAAGCCAGAAGTGGGTGAACAGATGAAGGAAATGTTAGCATGCTGGGATACTATGTGACCATGAAAAGGAAGCATAGGTGCGACTAGAGATGATAGGCTAAGAGAGCTGGGTGAGGCACAGGAAGACAAGCAGCACATATTCTCACTCATATGTGGAGCATACACAGCTGATCTTGTGAAAGTAGAGAGTAGGACAGTGCTTGGCAGAGGCTGAGACAAGAGGAAGGCATGTGAGAAGTTGGTGACCAGGTGCAGAGAGAGAAGCAAAAGGTCTGGTGTCCTATAGTGCATCTGTGTGGCTAGTTAACATTAAAAAGATGTGCATTTTTAAATTTATATTATGGCCAGCTCAGTCTGCCCTGCGGGTGGGGGCTGGCGCAGCATGTAGTGCCAGGGATTGAACCACAGTCCCTGCGGTTACCTAAGCCTGCCTAAGCAGTTGCTTTAGACCACAGAGCCATATCACTGGCCCAAAAAATTATATATTTTTAAACTATCTAGAAGAAATGACTTTGCATGTCTCAAAAAAAAAAAAAAAAAGAAAGAAATGATAAGTATTTGACATAATGGGTAGGCTACTTATTCTGATTCAATCATTGCACACTAGAGATGTCTGTCAATCACACTGTACCCTAGAAATTTACACAAATAATGTCTACCAATTTTTCAAAATGAAAAAGATGTTTTCTCCAATTGTTAATACAAAGGTCTAGTAGACATTCTGGGAGTAAATATTAGGAGCATGTGCCCACCCTTGGCTAGCTCCCCAGTTTATCAGCCCCAGTCTTGTCCACATTGAGGCTTTAAAAATTCATGAGCCCCAGTTTGAGTGTTTCTGCATTAGCACTGCCTGCAGTGGGAGCATCTGCTCAGGGAAGCCACACCCCTTGGTGCCCGCTCCTCTGTCCTCCGATCTTGATTCTCTGATGGCTCATGGAAGTGTTATTGATTTTCAATTTGTTCAGCTTTTCTTCGCCTCGTGAGGATAGGAGTGATTATTTCTAAGCTGCATACATAGAAACCAGCTCTGTTCCCACCTTCTGGAATGCTTTAACGAGGTAATGCTTTCCCCCACCTACCATTTGGTTAGTCAGGGATCTGGTTCACACAAGAAATGTAGCATAAAGGTTGAGTTTTTGTTTTTATTTAGTTAGAGTTCTACACAATTTGTTTGTTTCTTATCTACAGAAAATTATTTATGCCACTTTTTAAAATTTTTTTGCAGTACCAGGGATTGAACTCAAGAGCTTGCACTTAAGCAGGTAAGCTGTCTTCCCAGAGTATATAACATTACCAAATAATGCCTCTGAGAATTTTAGAGAAGAGTCGTACAAATAGTACAAAATTATAGACTATGCATCATTCGGCTTGCTTTATGTCATTATTTTAGTGTATTTAGTATCTGTGGGGTCTCACTACACAGATCAGACTCCTGGTCATGCTCCTGTTTTCAGCCTTCCGAGCTCTGGGTGTATAGGTGCATGCCACCATGCCCAGGCTTATGTCATTGTTTTATACAACCCTAAAGAGGGATCAAAACTGAGAAAGTAATGCTATCTCAAAGTACAAAACTAATATAAATATATTGATATACAGATATAAAATTGAATATCACAAATGTTTCTACTAATGATTTTTTTTTCTATTCTAAATATTCATTGTTTACTTACAACACTTCCTTACTCTTCTTCAAACTGTGATCATTTCTGTTCTTCCCGACCTTTCTGAACTTTGACCATTTACTGGAATAATTTTGCAGAATATGCCTCAGTTTGGATCTTTCCCATGTTTCCCATGATCAAGTTAATTATGTGATTTCTTAGGGAGAAAACAAGAGGCCATGCTAGCGACACGGGACATTCATGAAATCTGTCGTTTACTATGCTGATGTTAAATTTGGCCGTGTGGATCAGGGAGCACCCACTCTGCACTCCATTGCAAACTTGCTATTTCTCTTTTGTCATTAGTATTTTGATACTTTAAAAAGCCTACAAGTTATTTTTTAAAAGTTCACCACTATTTGACATTACCAATGGATCTTGCCCATGGAAATTATATCTGTTGTGTTCCAACGGTAATATTTAAATAGCTCACATTCTTTTTGCATTTATTCATTGGAAGACTTATGTAATACAGAGGAGGAATTCCACCCTTTCCCCTTTCCAGAGTTGCATAAATCAAATCCCACAATATGTGATTTTTCAGATCTTTATTGTTTCACTTTTTAAAAATAAGTGTAAGAATCTAAATTAAGAGTGGTACCACGTGCCTCTAATCCCCAGGGAGAGACAAGAGTTCAAGGCCAGCCTGACGTACATAGTGAAATCCTGACCAGCCTATAGCAGGAGACCTCTCCTCAAAACAAAAATGAATCATGCATCTGATTGCATGAATGTATTGTTTGTTTGCTTATTTCAATTGGTAAATAGTATTCCATTATGGATCATGGTTTATCCATTCGTCACTTCGAAGACCTTCCCGTAGGGCTTTTGCATAGGCATAAATCTTCATTAGCCTAGGTAGAGAAAGGAAATAGGACTCTGGGACAGGGGGCAGGAATGTAGTGAATTTGCCAAATTCTACTGCTCAGGTCAGAGATGAAGATGGATGAGTAAAAAGGGAAAGAGAGAAACGAACACACAAACAAGAGCAAATGAGCAAGACTGCCCACACCAACCAGCCTGGCTCTGGAGGCTGCTTGGTCCCTGTGGGCCCATGGCTCCTCCTCTCCACCCAGACACCTCAGGAAGTGAGGAGGACCCACCAAGGGGCACCTGCCATGAGTCCTCCTCACTAAGGGTCATTCCGCTTCTTCTACCTGGAGAACCACTTCTGCTCTACAGAGAGCACAAGAAGACTGCAGGAGGAACTCGTGGGTAAAGTTAAACTAGGCAGAGAATTGGCCCTGCAGAATGTCTAGACATGAGCTGGCATCACAGCCACAGTGCCACTAGGACTAGGACTCCCATTTAAATGTCAACAGAGTGGCAACACAATAAAATCGAGTATTCAAAGAAGGATTAAGATCTGGTAAACAAATGTCTAGGATATGGATGAAAATCATCTCTTCCCAAGTACCACCATTAAGTAGATAAGATGGTTAAAAATACCAATGAGAGGGCAAGCCTGACATCTCAGCGGACTAAAGCACCTGCAGCATTGGGGTTCGATCCCCTGCATGCCCTGCGGGGCCCTGTCTCCTGGACATGCTAAGATTGCGACTGAGACTGAGCATGGTAGTGTGTGCCTATAATCCCAGCGCTTGGGAGACTGAGAACAGAAGAATCACTACAAGTCCAATCTACATAGGGAGACCCTGTAGACTCTGCCCTAAATACTAATACTGCAGAATAATACCAATGAGGAAAAAAGGATGTGTTTGAATTCTTGGACTGCAATTTTTTGGAAAATCTCTCTATTAGTGCCTGTCAATTTTATGATACATTCTGTTTTAAAGCAGTGTTTTCATACATGCATATAATGTATCTTGATCAAATTTATTCATTCTATTGCAGGATATAATCATACTTACTGTGTGGAATTGGTACGTATACGTATCTCACAAAGATCATATGAATAGCTTAGCAACCACAAATATTTTTAAATAAACTAAGACAGAAAAATAGCCAAAAGCCATAAAAATAATTTTTATGGCCAAAAGCCATAAAAATAGAAATTACAGAATTTAAAAGTACAGTAAGAAACTGAAAACACCATACTGTAGTGATATCTATACACCTATGTTTATAGCAGCCCAATTTGTAATAGCCAAATCTTGGAAACAACCAAAATGCTCATCATTTGGAGAATGGTTGAAAAATGTGGTATTTTGATACAATGGGATATTACTCAGCTATAAAGAATGATAAATTGGAAGATTTCATAAATAAATGGATGTATATTGAACATATACTCATTAGTGAAATAAATCAGACCTACATGTGTAAATATCATATAGTCTCCCTAATATAAGAACTCTAAAGAAGAAATAAAAACTTAAGGGCATAACACAGATGAATGTGTTATGGATTAAACAATGAAGTGAGTGGAAGCAGATAAGAGAAAAAACATATCAGGAGCAAAACCATGCACTTATATACACAGGATGAATCAGATATTGGTCCTAAGAACCTTCAAAAGGTTCATCACACTGATCATAGCACCATGCAACACTAAAACTATGCTTGGAATGCATGTCATTCTAATCTTTTTGATGTGTATTGCTCCCAATGTAAACTCAGTTACTGTTATACTCTCTCTCAAGTAAGTGGTTGATTAACAAAAAAAAAAAAGAGTATTAATTGAGAGTAAGAGACTGGGCCAAATACCATAGGCTTGACAGGCTACAATTTTGTACATCTTTGAATTTCCAAATGTCTGCATAAAAATTTTGAAACTGCTTATATCACATTCTACGGAGAGTTATTAGAATATCAATAATTGTTAGAAAATATCAATTCCAAGCTAAGTCAAAGATGTTTGATATTCAGAAACCCAGTGATTATAAGCTCAATTACCTATGTTATAGAGTAATAGTATCATGAAGCTTTTCTGCTGGAGGGTTGACAATGTAAGTTAACAAACCAAAAATTGGAAAAAAAAGAAGAGCTAAAAGGTTAGCCAATATTTTGGCCCTATCAAGGTCAGCAAGGACTCAGGACATTAGAGAACCTGCGCTATAATATCCTATAACTCAGAGATGTCCCAAATTTTCTGGTAAAGGAGATTGTGGGACCTCAGAGGAAAGGGATAAATGAACTATAGTGTGTCTAAGGAGAGTCACCCTGAGAAAACATTCCCTCAGGCTTTCACAGAAAGCAAACTGCTCAAGCAATAAGCCATGACTCGACCCGAAGGCTGACACTGACAACAGTTCTACAAAGCACTGTACATGGTTCCAAAGTTAATCCTGAGGGGATCTGACCTTAGAAGATACAAAAGATGAATATTTTGTTATACAGGTCTTGCTTTAACTTGCGCTTGATCACCCAGCAGAAAAGCTTAATTACGAAGCATGAAACGCAAAGGAAGATTGGTGTGATGAGCTGTAGGAGGCTTGGATCAATAGCCTCCAACGTTGCAAGTTTCACTGGTGGCCCACTACAGTTGTGGAACATTGGACTGTGTATGCATCTGCTTCCTCTTCGTTCAAAGAGAAGAATTTTTTTTTCTTTCCTTACCAATATCAATTGGAAGGTGTGTCATGCCCACACCCTGCTCTCTGTATAACTATTGTGAGGACAACATGCAGTGTGTCAACTGTTAAAAAAAATTAATGTTTATAGGAAGTGTTAATGTTTTGATCAATCTTATATACCTATATCTATTAATCTAAACTGATCTGATGATGAAAA
>PVJA010016293.1:0-21028 GCA_004027025.1 Myocastor coypus | reverse complement strand
TGTAATATAACCATTGTTAAATTTTTCTGGTTTTGAAATTCTATACTATATGTACTCTTATTTGTAACTGTTCCTCTATCTTTGTTTCTGCTATTTTTAGTCTTTACAAAAAATGAGAATAAAAAATAAAAATTTAAAAAAGAAATACAAACAACAAATAAATATATGAAAAATGGAAAAAAATAAAAACAAAAGTACAGTAAGAAAATGGGGTTAAGTTCACAAAATAAATTGAAGAGTAAAATGGAAATCCTGTGATTTATATAAATAATAGTTATTGAAATCAGATTTGTAATACTTCAGAAAGTACTGCTGAAAAATGAGGAATAAAAGATGAATATAATGGAAGCTTCCACGTTTAACACAAAATGGAAATAGTGAGTCCAGTAGACAGAGATAAGATACCATATATATTAAATTCCAGAGTAGGGGCTTGGAGATAGCTCATTGTCTAAGCTCCTGCCTGGTCAACCCACGCATCTGAGTTCAATCCAGTACCACATGCCATGCAGACCCTAGAACGGTGGACATGCTGTGCTGGCCCTGAAACCAGGTGTGGTAGCACATGCCTGTAATTCTAGCACTGGGTTAGCTGAGACAGAAGGATCACTACTAATCCAAACAGCATAGTGAGACCTTATATTAAGTTAATTAATTAATTAAAAGAATTGCAGAGTAACTTCAGTGAAAAATATATAGAAGGTGCAATGAAAAGCTCTGTATGTAAATTAAAATGAAATCTTAAAAATGTTTGAATAATTGACAGAAAATAAGGAAAACAGGAATAATAAAAATCAAAGGAAACAGAAAAAGAATAGCAGATTCTAAAGTATCAGTAACTACCTTTCATGGAAGTGACATAAGTAAATATATCAAAACTGCACAGATTTACACAGGGAATTGAAGAAAGCCAGAGACCAGTTATAAACTTCATGCCAGAAACACAGATTACCTTTCACAACACAGGGAATTTGAAAATAGGAGACCAGGGAGATAGCTCAGTGGCACAAGCACCTGCCTGGTAAGCACAAGGTCCTGAGTCCAATTTCTGGTTCTCACCCACCT
Source organism: Myocastor coypus (assembly GCA_004027025.1). NCBI lineage: Eukaryota > Metazoa > Chordata > Mammalia > Rodentia > Myocastoridae > Myocastor > Myocastor coypus. The sequence goes on along the minus strand of PVJA010016293.1, from coordinate 19,963 downwards.
CTAAAAAAAGCAAAAATAAAGTAGAAGAGACAAAAAGATAACACATAAACAGTTTTTCTTTCAGAAAGCAGGAGCAGCTATCTTAATATCTAATAAAGCTTATGCACGAAGAAAATGGACAATGGCCTGACATAGGGAAGGACATGCCATCACAACTAAGGGTCAGTGTAGCAGCGGACACAGTGGTCCTAGATGCACCAGTGCACAGAGCTTTGGAGCACCAGGCTGATTAGCAGAGCAGTACACAGCCTCATGGTTAAACCTGAAGATTTCAGCATGACAACTCCCAGAACCTGATTCATACACTAATAGAAAATCAGCAGGGATCTAGAGGGGTCCAGAGAGCCAGCAGGATGATGCACACAGAACACCGCATCCATGAAGATCATGCATTTCCCCCAACCACCCAAAGAAATTTCAACAAGGTAGGCTATATCTTATTTCAAAAACCAAATATCCACATGCAATACTAGAAGCAGTAAGTATAACGAGGCCATATTCTACAAGGTCAATAAATCAACATCAGTCATCTTTCTATATATTAACAAGGAATATCCAGACACTGCAGTACCATTTGCAATCACCCCAAATAAAATGAAATCATGTATGTGCACCGCAAACTCATGTGAGATATATGTGGTGAAAATTACAAAATACTACTGAGGGAGGCGATCAGAGAGGACCAGATAAATAGGTGTGGGTGTCACCTCTGTGGGTTGGAAGACCCAAGTGGTGAAGATGTCAATCTTCCTCTAATTATATTATAGATACAGAGAATTGTTATTAAAATCCCAACAAGGAATTTTTGTAAACATATATAAGTTTATTCTAAACTTATTCTAAAGACCCTACAATGCCTAAAACAATCTTGAAAAAGAAAAAAAAAAGAGCCAGTAAGATGGCTCAGTGGTCTAAAGCACCTGCTTAGACAAGCTTAGGCAACCACAGGGACAGTGGTTCAATCCACAGCACCACATGCTGTGGCAGCCCCAGCCCCAGGGCAGGCTGAGCCAGCCATAGGGGGAAAAAAAGAAAGAAAGAAGGAAAGAAAGAAAGAAAGAAAGAAAGAAAGAAAGAAAGAAAGAAAGAAAGAAAGAAAGAAAAGAAAAATAAAGTGGAAGCATTGTACTTAATATTAAAGTTTACTGCATGGCTATAGCAATCAGGACTTTTAGGTGTTGGGGAGAAAGGAGGATCAGGTATCAATGGGGCAGAAGAGACCAGCCGAAGACCCAAGTAAGTAAGTCCAAGCTGAGCTTAACAACTGTTTAAAAGCAACCACCTGGTGAAATGATTAACCTTTTCCAAAAATGGTGCGATAGCAAATGGACACACATACAAAGAGTTAAGCTTCAACCTAAGCTTTACAACTTCCAAGAAAACTAATTCAAATGCTTCAGAATCTTAGATATAAAATGTAAAATTCAAAATGCTTCAATACCTTAAGTGCAAAATGTGGACTATAAAAATTTTGGGGCAACAGCGGAAAAGAAAAAAAAACCTTCCAAAACTAGGTTAAGTCAAGTTTCCTTACAAAACCTTTTCAGGCTTAATCCCATAATAGACTAGCTGGAGCTCATCAAAATTAAAACAATTTTCTGGGAAAAAGATGCTGCGAAGAGGATGAATATATAAGTGACAGAGTGTGGGGAAAATATTCCAAATCATATATCTAATAAGGATTAGAGACTAGAATGTATGAATGTTCTCAAAACTCAACAGTAAATAGTTCAATTAGAAAATGGGCCAAAGGTATGGACAGACGTGGTTTCTCATTGGGTTGTAGGAGTCCATTTCTGGGTAGTAAGCTTTTATCACATGTATGATTTTTACACACATTACCTTATTCTGTGGGCTGTTTTTTCTTTTTTTTTTTTTCTTTTTTTTTTTTTTTTTGCTGTGATACACTTTGACAATGTGCACACTATGTATTTGTTTTCTTTTATCACCTGGCATCAGCAAATCATATATGTGATAAAGGGTTACTGTACAGAATGTATAAAGAGGTTGCTGGTCTCTGTAGCAAGATGTCGCCTGTAGACTGGATGAGACAATGCTGCCTTCAAGGGACAAGGGGGGAGTCTCTTGGGCAGGGCCTTTGTGTTCCCAGCTGCACGCTTTGTGAATGTCCTACCTCATCCTGCCTCAACTTCTCACAGGGAACGCATGTGTTCTCTGGTGCAGAAACTAAAACATGAAGTTAGAGTCACAAGGTAAAGAAAAAAAAAAAAAAAAAAAAAAAAGAACTGTGGAAGAGAAAAGTGACCAGGCTTGAGAGAAGGAAGAGGAGTCCATCCGAAGCTAAGGTAGAGCCGCCAGACAGCAGCAGTAGGAAGAAAGGCTGCGAAGACAACCACGGAAGAGGGGGTGACCCATTCCTAAAGGAGAATGGGGAAGAGACGACAGGGTCAGACAGAAAGGAGACCAGTTGGTTTTGTAGATGAAGGATAGATGGAGGGAGGGTGAAGCATTGTGTCTTCTCCCCCTTTTTCAGTTTCTGAGACTTCATCCAAAAATGAAGAGAGAGTTAAAAGAGGCTGAGAAACAGAAAGAAAAGGAAAATATGGGGAATGATGCTCCAATCCTGTTTCACAGGAGAAAAAATTTGTATTAATGGTAGTCTGTATCTAACCAGAATAGCTGACTTCCTAAAGCTTACCTCAAACCCAGTAAAATTGTTATGAGCTTAACTCTTTCAGAAAAAAGTTTAGGAATCTGGCGCTGCCTTTGAGACAGGCTTCCTCTCTGATACATAGAATTAGTGTGAGCAGAGAAAGGTAGACACTGACATTATTTATTTATTTATTTACTTACTTATTTATTTATTTTGTATTTTAAGGAAGGGTCTACAGGGTGTCTTGGTCATTTTTCTCTTGTTGCTGGGACAAAATACCTGGCCCCCAAAAATAAAGGAAGGGAAGGTTTATTTAGCTCATGGTTTGTGGAGCTTTCAGTCCATACTCATCTGGCTCCAAGGCAGAGTGGCACATGGCTGAGGGCAGCAGCTCACGATGGTGGAAAGCAGCAAAGAGCAAAGGGAGGAGCAGCAGATGCAGCATGTTTCTCCCTCCCTTGTGTTGTCTTCAGGCTCTCAGCCCCAGGGTGGGTGTAACACTCACATCCATAGTCCCAGCACTGGATCATGAACCAGTCATTAACTCTAGAAGCTGCCCCATGACTGCATGAGGCTACACAGAGTTGCTTCGCCTCATATACGCTTGAAATCATATTTAGATGACTGACTCATCATCCCTGGTACAAGGTACGTGCTAGGGAAATAGGTGCATTGCTTCAGAAATCATGACAAAGAAGAGTCTGTAAATGTTCAGCACTTGCCTATCTGCTTTTCAGTATTTTCAGCCTATAATTAATTGAATGGACAGATGCACAGTCTGCAGATGTAAGGAGCAAACCACGTAGCACAATTTAGGTTCTGTTTGTGATATCCCAGGGATTAGAAAGGAAACAGGGCCTCATTCCAAAGCGCCAGCTGGGGGGCGGCCAGATGGCTCAGCGACCACAGCACCTACTCAGGCAGACACAGCGACCAGGTTTCGATCCCCAGTGTGCCATCCCAGCCCTGCCCCCAGGGCGCACTGACAGAGAGAATAAGACTGGGAGTGGTGGTGTACGCCTGTAATCCCAGTACTTGGGAGGCTGAAAACAGGAGGATCCCTAGGAGTCCAATCTGTGCAGTGAGACCTGTACTAAATACATTTTTTAAAAAATATGCCAGCTGGCAGGAAAAAGTAAAAGCCACCATGTACACACTCGGACCCCGGGCCCCAGGTATATTTGTAGCACCCCAACTCAGAGAACCTGGGACTGAGCACCGCAGTTGGCACACCAGAGCAGCATCTATGCCTTCATCCACAGCGCCAGCGCTTCTTTCCTAGCTCTGATCCCTGCACCTTACAACATAGCAAAGGCTCGGCAGAGCTGGATGAAGACTCCACAGGACCGTTCCACTGTTGCAGTTTTTCTCTAGGCCTACTTCAAGTACAGTTTTGTAAACCAGCCCGTACTTCTCCCCAATTTTCCATCTCTCCTCTCTGTAGCGAGAGGCCTCCCTGTCTGCTGGCCTCTGAGCTGGGGACCACGAGGGCGCATCCTGACTCCTTTTCCTTCTGCTGTCTCCTCCTGCACAGTGAGCTCAGCGCTGGCTCAGGCTGCCGCCGCAATCTCTCCCACAATCCTGGTGCCCTGCTCGCCCAGCAGCCCAGGCCTGTGCACCTCCCACATGGCCATACTCCTTCCCTTCCTGCCTTGCCCCTGTAAAGCGCTGCATTCCTCCCCCCCACACCCCACCCCCGTTTCTTTGAGCTCAAGGAAGATATTTCCCAGACAGAGCACGGGTCTGGTCCTTTGCCTCTCCACCTCGCGCCCCACCTGACCTGCGCGGAGCTGGGCCGGCCCACTGCCTCCTCAGCGCGTTCCTCCGACCTGCCCACCGACCAGAGGCCCTGGCTGCTCTCTCTCTGCGCTCTGGTGCTGGCTAACGCCTTTGCCTTCTTTGTCTGTAGCGGCCCCCAGAGATTGCGGCCTTTGGCGAGCCCCCCTCTGCTCTGAATCCTCAGAGCACAGCTCAACTCCTCTTAGCATATTTGTGAAGGGGCCCTGCTGCCTTGAACACGCGCCAGAGCTTTCCTTTGTCCCTTGCTTAATCCCATTACAAAGCCATGGAACCTCAGATGAGCCGGAAACAAGCCATTTTCCATGCTATGGAATGACTCAGCTGTTCACTACCTCCAGTCTCCTCCGCGTTTAACAGCAAATAGATGAGAACATCAAACTGTCATCTACTTAAACGTTCTTCACTTCGGAAAAGTACTCCATTCAACACGACTTCCAGTTAACTTTGGCTCCCTTAACAGAGTTGGAATCAGCGCTGCGCACATTGGCCAGCGCAGCGCAGCCCCAGCCATGCTGCTCAGCAGCCCGAGAGCCCTGCACCCAGGCACAGAGCAGAGGCCAAATGCAGCCTCCCCCGAAGAACTGCAGACGCTCCCAGGAGCCGCACCCGCAGGGCTCAAGGCTGCAACCTGGAGTGGTGGGGTTCAGCAGAGGGGGCTGTGTCCCAGCTGCTCCCCACCCATCACTCCTGCAGCTCTGCTAGACGTGACCTCCCTTCTACCTTCTGGGCATCAGGAGTGCTGTGATCTCTAGCACCCTGTTTTGCTCCTCCTTTTGACCCTACTGTTGCCCTTTCCTGCCCAGGATGGTGGATCTCAGTGGTCAACTGACCTGGGCTAAGCAATGCCCAGGTAAGCAGTTAGCTATTGTTTCTGGATGTTCCTGTGAGGTGATGGCCAGAAGAGAGCTGAACGCTTGGATTGCTGGCCTGAATACAGCCGAATGGCCTCTCCAGTGCCCGTGGGTGCCGCTCCGTCACTGAGGCCCTGATGAACCTAAGTGTGGAGAGGAAACCTGCTCTCCACGGGCGCCGATTCCATCCTCTGCCGTCCTTGCAGAATTGGCGCTGCTTTGCAGGGCCTTTCACCTCAAGCTGACGACATTGCCAGTTTTCTTGTTTCTGCAGCTCATGGACAACAGATCCCCAGCAGGACTTCTTGGCCTCTGTAGCCATGTTAGCAATTCCTATAATAAATTCCTTATGTCTCTGTATCTCTAGGTGCCATTGCTCCATAAACTCCCTACTAACAGACTGTGGACTGATAATCAGGAAAACCTGGTCCTTGTCTCCCACTGGAGACAAAGCTCATGGCTCTCTCTCTCTCTCTCTCTCTCTCTCTCTCTGTGTCACACACACACACACACACACACACACACACACACACACACACACACATGCAGGTGTGCAACTCAAAGCCCTTTCCCATACAGCTTTGCAAAATTCTGCACCTATGAGCCTTGGCAAAGTGTCTCAAACTAGTCATAATATAGAGACCATTCCTGGAGCAGCATGGCTTCCAAGGTGACTGACAGAGCCAGGGCCACAGGACATCCATGCTGTGTTCTGGCCACTCCTGGTGCCTCACCAAGTCATAGAATGCACAACAAAAAGAGGAAGAACATGAGAGGAGTCCTTGGCACAGGGCTTCTGGGTGCTGGCCTGGCCTAGGCTCACAGGGACAGTGTTGTCCCGCAGCTGTGACATGGTTTAAGGGAGAAATGACTCCAGCAAAAAAGAATGATGTGAGAGCAGAGGGCTTCGAGAATGGCCACGTGCAACCCAGCATGTCAGGGAGGCCACCAGAGAGGGTCCCTCTACTACTGGATAGATGCTTTAGGGGGCCCCGAAAGGCCTGAGAAGCATGTTCTCAATATCACTGTCTTATTCTGCTCTGATCCCGTGCTCCCTGAGACACCTTCATGGCCCTCACCATCACTGCCAGAGTGGCTGCCACTGCCTGGACAGGAAAGGCTGTGTGACCCCTTCTGGCAAGTGCAACAGGCTGACAGACACAGTGCTGCTCTGTCTGGCTCCACCTGAGGCTGACCTGGTGAGCTGTTGGTCTGTCCAGGGCACTGGACAGGGGCGCCTCCACCAGCAGCAGCTCCACAGTGGCATTTGTAGACTGCATTTGTGCATCTGGGTGAAGTCCTGCCACCTGCAAACTGGCTGTATCTGTGGACACCATGCCAGCCACAAAGCTGCAGTGGGGAGGCAAGGGCTCCAGCAGGGGGACAGATCTTGAAAGCTTCCTCCTTTTCACCTGCTGTTTGCCTGTGCTATCGCAGGGCACAGCTTTATCACTGGCATGCTTATTGGCCAGTCCTCAAAGGCCTATCGGGGCAGACAGTTTGAAAAATGCCTCCTGGTGCCCTTACACTGACTTCATTCAATTTGCTGCCTTTTCGCAGCTAATCTTCAGCCTGTAATTTCCTAATGACTCTGCCTGCACTGTTCTAGAGATTGCCAAAAGGCACAGCTGGCCCAGAGCCCTCGTGTGGGTTTGTACTTGAGATTTCTGTCTGTCAGCATTTCTCCTAATTATGAAATAGTGTCAGAGTCTCTCGGGTTATCAGGGTTTTTCTGCAGTGAATCTGCCAAAAGTGGGGTGTGGTAGAGTCCCCAGGGAAGAGGCCTAGAAAAGACCTTGGATGAAACAACCCACAGAAGGACCTGGGCCTGCCTGCTCTTTCACAAGGTCAGGGAGAGGAGGCTCAAGTCTGAACCTTCTTGTTTTCTTCTAGATGTGGCAATTTGGAAGGGACCTAGAGTATATATAATGCCTACGAAGGTATTCTTTTAAAAAAATATATAATTGGTACAGGGTATCCCTGTGTGCAGCTCCAGCTTGAAGTTATCCTCCCGTTTTCAGCCTCCCCAGCTCTGGGATTACAGGCATGCACCACCATGCCCTGTCTTGGTGGCTGCCTAAGCATGCCCAGGCATGGGGCCAGCACAAGCCTGTGGTGCCAGGGATCGAACCCCCATCCCTGTGCTTGCTAATGTAGGCACCTACTCCACTGAGCTATCTCTCTACTCCCTATAAAGGCATTGAAATATACTTCCTTTCACTGATTTTTCTTTATATTGCCCATAGCATCTCTTAACCTTTACTGCATGGCATGGCCTCGCCTTGGTAGTAGATAAATGTTTGCCAAAACTGCCATGAATGTGACAGAAATTGCACATTAAATGTCTTAATGTAGCACTCAGTCCATACCCAATATTTCCACGTTAATGAGGCTATGAGCCTTAGGCTGGCATACTAGATCCTCATGATAGACTCTCAGATAAGCTTTTAAAAACTTCTTACTAGTATTTCTCTTATTTTATTGGAGAAAAGTCCTCTCACTGCTAACCTGCACTCAAAAGATGTCGTGGGTAGCAAGATACTGGCCTAGATATGAGTCCAAGTCCCGGGACGAATGGAAGACCACGCAGCTCCACACTGCTGCTGCTGCTGCTGCATGCTGGGCATCCCTCTGCCCCTTCCTCCTCCCTGGCTCTGACCAGTGGGACCACCCAGTGTCTCTGGCTGCTGTCCTCCTCCGCTTCGCACCTCATCCTCACCCGGGCCCACAGCGGTGCATGCTGCACTACATACACTGGATCTGCCCATCCACGCGGGTTGGATTTCCTGCATAGTTGCCCCCACTGCAATCTTTCCCCGTGGAAGAGATTGGCATTTATAACATCAAAACATCTTCATGTTGCCAAAGTGCTGAAACCCTTCCACAATCTGAACTTGATCAAGACTGGCAGGATTTGACTCCAGGGCACGTTATCCAGTCCCTCACTACCCTCACCCTTCCTGTCAAATCACTAACAAAATCTTTCTACAAAGCAATGAAAGTTCAGGCGAGACCCTCACACACCAGCATATTTCAGGCTTATACACTGTCATGTGTTGTCTCTGTTTTCCAGGTTGCACCGTCATTTCCATCCCTCTGGAACTCTGAGCCACTCCAAGGCCCAACTCCAGGGACCAGCCCTGAATCACCTCCATTTCCTTCCAGCCACCCCAAGGTCCAGAACAAGCTCATTTTATTCTATGAACTCCCCAGGAGAGGCACAGCCCCTCCGTGACACCCACCATCCTGCAGACGATCTCCTCAGCCCCAACTTGGACTATTTGGCACCACAGGAGGTTTACATGTTGCTTGTAGAAAAAGCTCACGAAGAAACATGAAAAACCAGGCATGGTGGTGCACTCCTGTAATTCCAACGCTGGGGAGGCTGAAAACAGGAGGATCACCATGAGTCCGAGCTGCATTGTGAGACCCTGTACCAATACACAGAGGACTCACAAGAGAACTAATGTAAATCAAGGAAAAACATTCAGGACAAATAACTGTAATCAAGTTCATTCTTGTCATTAGTAGATTACGAATCATGAGCTAAGTAATCATTACAAGAAACAGATAAAGTTAAAAGGATACCCTCAGATTCTGTTAAGAGTGAACAAGAAAATTAATAATTCCTGCACACAAACTGACAGTTATCTACCCAGTATCCCTCCTACCCATTGTCAGGCCTGGTCTTAGAAAGATACCATGTTCACAGGGCCTAGAGATTGCGCTCCTCAGCTGCACAGAGCCTAATAGAACAAATGCTGAAGGCCGGAGCATGCACGTTTGTGTACTGAGCATGTGACAAGCAGCAGAGGCCAGCCCATCACCAGGTGCGCATGCCCAGCACAGACGCAGAGAAGGCGCTCTGCGTGCGCTTGCACATACATGTCCTGTACCAAGCTCTGACTCCTGGGCCGGATCTTGGGGCATCGCCCACGCTGAGAAGGCCGGCCTGCAGAGCAGGCCATGCACCAGATGCACGTCTCACGGGGCTGACAGCAGATCACAGCAGGGGCAGCTCTTCTGGCTTGTGTCCTCTTCTCATGGTCCTGGTTGTCCCACTTCCCATACCAGTGCCTATGGCTATCCTATTATCACTCTCTCCAATGCAGCTCTGCTGGTTGGGGGCATGGTTCAGTGGTAAATCACCTAGCATAGGTAAGCCCCGCCTCCCCAAAAAGCCCATCTGTGAGCCAGGACAGCCCCATGTGTTTATATAACATCATCTTCTTTCAAATGTCATTCGCCAGTGTTTTCATTTTAAGTTTCTAGCCCATCTTGGAGTGTTAGCCTGACAGTCTAGCCCCAGATTTTCTACCTTAACAATGTATGGGTCACACTGACAATATCCAGCTTGTGTTTTGAAAATCTGCTGTGATTCTAACTTTCTTCAAGTGCTTCAAGGCTGCCGTGTTAGGGGGATGCCTGGCTCAGCCAATGACACTTTCAACTCTGCCTACTCTTCTCAGACCCGCTCCCTTCCAGAATGTTCCTGCACAAACTTGCCTGACAACACATGATGCAATCCTTATATTCCAAGTGGCCAATCGTGTAATAGCCTGCTACCGGCTTTGTACTTCCCACTTGCAATCCATATTTAAATTGAATTCAAATCTGACTCTGGGCTGCAGATCTGAGCCTCTGGGTTCCCCACCCTGCTAGCATTGCCTTCTAACTCCTGAGTGTAAAGTCTTCCATTTGGTTCGATAATGGTTTTTCTGCTCCAAGAGCACTGGAAATGTTTTCCCTGAGAACCTAAGAAATACAGCATGGTGCCTTGCCTCTTTCATTTCTGAGACTCTTGCACTCTTTGCTTTCATGAGGAGTTGGTGCAGGTCCTGGGGGTTCTGATCCCTGCCTAATGTTGTACCTTGGATTCCAGGATGCAGTTCCTGGCTCTTCGTCAGAGTAGAGTAAATTTCCTAGCCTCCTCCAGCCAGAGCCCAACTCTGTGGCTGCCAACTTTTCTTACTGGGGCTCTCAGGTATGTGCAAAAGCCAGGGGGCCCCAGGCGGAGAGGAGTTTTCCACGGACAGCAGAACACACATGTCAGCCTCCCGGGACTGGAAAGGATGCAGAGATCGCGGTGCACAGGACGCCTGTCCGCCACTGCCCTCCCGTGGGAAGAAAAGGGAGAGCACACAACCGCGCTAGAAGAAGAACCGAGTCCGAAGGGATAGGTTCTGAAAGGCTAACAGGATCCCGCACCGGACAGAAGCACAGCCGGTGCCAGGAAGCAGCAAGCCGGCGGAGAGCTACCGCGGACTGCATCTACCAGCGCGGCGCGCGCTGCGCCCCCTCTCTGTCTGAGCCGTCGAGGAAGCGCAGGCCCCTCCCACCAGGTGGGCGCTTGGCACAGCTGGCAGGACAGCCAGAGCCCCGCCTGCGGGCCACTGGCACGGAGCAGCAATATTTAAAAGCGTTCAAATTAAAGCGTCCAGTGACCGCAGTGAAATGATTTGCTTTCTGATAGCCTAAAAACACAAAGGGAAAAAAATTAAGCGTTTTTGATACCACGGGACTTGATATTTTTCTGTTATTTATATTTTAAAATTATCTTGCTTTTCACAAAAGCCACTCCCTTTTGTCTGCAGAGCGGCCCGGGTTACTTCAGCCGGATTCCTTGCAGAGGACTCAGAAGGCACCAGGCCAGCCGGGAAGCCGAGCGGTGCCCAGATACCGCAGACAGCGGCCAGCACTGCCCCCTGGCGGCTTCGCTGGAGATCTCGGACTGAGGGTCCGCCGCCTGCGAAGCACAGGGCAGAAACCAGAAGCCAGCATACTATTCTGAGCTCCCAGGGCTCGGAGTCAGGCTAGTGCCCTGGAGGGGCTCACGGGAGAGCCTACACCCAGCGGGGTCTGCAGAACAGGATGTCTCCGAGCCCCTCAGGACCTAAGCTCTTTCTTCACTTGCTCTTCTAATTTTTTATATTAACAAGTTGCACATAGCTGCGCCAAGCGTTGCGCTGTGTCTGGGCACGCAGCGCGTATTGATCAGAGCCAGGCAATCCGCACCGCCCTCTGCCCCGCCTTATGACTGGGCCCCAGGCTCCTCTTTCCCAGGTCTTCCAAGTGCGTCTTGGGTGGCTTTGAACCTTGGTTGCCCTGTGTGCATGGGACAGAGAAGCTAGTCCTCTTACCTCACACCCCACCCTACCCAGCCTCTAGGAACCACTTTTTTTTACAAAATCATTTTTTAAAAAGAGAATAGAAAAAGAAAAGAAAACATTAGAAACTATGCAGGATTTCATTGAACAAAATGATAGGGATTTATCCGTTTAAGTTGCATATTGTTATCTTCAAATCAGTTGCCAGATTGGCATAGATGCAAAGTTAGTGCAAAAATTACAAAGATGGGAGAAGAAAATGGAAGCATTAATTGTCCCTTCAGTAGGCCAGCAGAAGCCGGCAGTGCAGCTATCCAAGGTACCCTGTGTATGCACACATGTATTTCTTTTTCCCTTCCTTCTCTCTCTCTCTCTCTCTCTCTCTCTCTCTCTCTCTCTCTCTCTCTCTCCTGCTCAGGGGTCAATTCTTCTCACTTGCATGTGTGGGTGAGGCCATAGGCCATGTGGTGCCACTCTGTTTCTAGATTATTCCACAGACCAACGTCTTCCTGTTCAACCATTTGCCACAAATGACAGTACACACACACACACACACACACACACACACACACACACATCACATCACATCACATCACATCCTAGCTTCAGCTTGAGCCCTTGTAGGGCACAGCTGGAGCTGAGATCAGGCAGGACGTGGGCCAGTGTGGTGAAGGAATCACCCTGCCATGGGGCTGCCCATGCTGGGAGAGGCCCCTGCTGCAAACGTACTATGCCTCAGTTCCTCAGAGGTGGAGTGACAGGGCCAGGCCATCCAGGGGCACCAGCAGCTCTGGAGCAGTGAGCAGGGTACCTGGGCCATGTCCTTTGAGGGCTCCACAAGTAAACAGGATGCCTACAGGGCACTGGCCAACAGCAAGCAGGAAATGCCCCAGAAATGTGAGCTCACCCTGGACAGAGGCCAGCTATGACAAACACTGTCCTGTAGGCCACACTGCACAGCCAGGCCTCCAGACCACAACACAGCATATGTGACAGGGTGCATCTGTAAAGTGGAAAGCCATCTCGGGCCCTGGCTGCAGTCCACAGTCAGTAGCTGCACTGTTTGGGCTGAGGTGAAGCACAGTGCTATGCAGGGCAGCTGCACGGAACACAGCTGCTCTCCTCAGGGAGGTCAGACATGGGGAGAGGCCCGGGACGAGACATACCCCAAGATTAGCCCCGGGAACTACTTCCTCTGTAGCCCCTGCCCTGTGAGCTCAACCATGGGTAACTGCACTGTCAAGTAAGTGCCCTTCTGATCCAGTCACAATCTTAGCCCTGCCATGTTGGGGCAAGACTCTGAACACATGAGGTTCAGGGGCACACTCCCCTTTAAGCCACAACAGTGGATATGACTCAGGGCATACAAGGCAGAGACATATGCTGGGTACAATGCTGGGTGCAAAGACCCAGGGACACCTGCAAGAATGTACCTCCAGGCACATACCAGCAGGCAGGTAAAAGCAGCACCCACCCACAGACTACCTGACACACAGCCCTAGGCAGAGAGTGCCAGACATAGCCTGGCAGGCATGCAAGGCCAGGGACAGGCAGAGCTCTGAGCTCAGTAGACCAAGTTCTACATGAGCTGCTCAAACCAGCCATGTAATTCCAGGTGTGCAGTGTAGAAATTCTGTTCAGGGAATGCGAAGTCAGGAAACCTCAAGGCTGGGCACACTCGCCCAGCACAGGACTCCAGGCCCAGACTTCAGGGTGCACAATTCCAGGCATTCTGTGCCTGGCGCTCGCTGCAGCCGTGTCTACCCCTACCGCTTCCCAACTCAGTTTGGCTTTCCATTGCTGCAGGTCATTGCTGTCTCCAATTATTATGTAAAATGTTCAAGAAGCAAATAGTACATTTGTTTGTTTTCCAAATGTATTTCATTGTTACAGGGTCTCACTATGCAGTTTGGATTCATGGTGATCCTCCTTTAATCCCCAGTGCTGGAATTACAGGTGTATGCGCAGAGTCTGTGATGGACTCAACCCACTGTGGGGGCAAGGCTGGCATGCCTAAGGCATCTGGAATCTAACTGGGGTCCCTGCACTTGCCTTAGCTTGCCTAAACATTCGCTTTCCTCCACTAGCTATTTCACTGGCCCCTCTTATATGTTTATTGCATGCTATTCAGAGTGGAATGGTGGAATTCTGTGTTGGCCCACATATAACAGGAATTGGCCCTTGCTTGGCCCAAGGCGTCCACGCTGTCTGCAGGACGCAGCCACCCATCAGCCAGCTGCCACCTCAGCTATCACATCCACTGCACCACGCTGCACTCCTTGTGCTGAAGGACCCCTTGTGTGACTCAGCAAGGGCTCCAACACAAAGACTAGTGGCGCAGAAAATGCAGATATGCCAGAGATGCAGTTGTTAAGTGTTTCCTGCAAGTGAAAAGGTGAAATTCTCAACAGAACACACCAGAAGCAGTATTCCCAGGATTGTGCACCATCCATGGTTTCAGAGAACCCCTGGGGACCTTAGACCTCTCCCTGTAGACCAGGGGTTGCTCAGCTAAGATCTAAAATGGCCCCCAAAGTCCTGTGTTCAGAGGTGGGGCTTGAGGAAGCCAACTGGACCAGGGGTGTCTCCTCATCAGTAGATTCACGCTCTAATAGCTCCACACCTGCAGGTGCTATTAGCAGGTGAAGTCCTTTTGGAGGTGGCCATTGGGGCGAGATATGGAAGGCTGTACTGTTGTCCCTGCCCCTCCACACCCCGCGTTCCGGCAAGACCAGCTTTCCTCCCTGTGCTTCTCCACCATGTTGTTGAGCCTTAGAATGAACAGACCATTCTCGGAAAAGCCTGAGCCTAAACGAATCTCCCTTCCTTTAATTTGGTCCAGCTACGGGCAAGCTGGCCAGTGCAGAGGAAAACCATATGACATCGGGCACACAAAAACAGCGAATAGCACCAGGGAAAGTGTGCTGGACATGACAATCACGCATAGAACTGTGGGGACGCGTGTCAGGAATGGGGCTGCCCAGGACACAGCTGGCGGAAGACCCAGGCTTCAGGGTTACAGCACATGGCACTGCGCACACAGAACAGGGAACAGAACAACGCTGTCTTTCCAGAGCTGAGCACACGTGCCACATACATAGATCTCTGGACCACGCTGGGTGCACACGGGGCAGGACCAACGCAAGGCACACGACGGGCACAAATCTAGGCTCCACAGCCCTGGTTGAAGTCAGTCTCAATAATAAATTATTTCTGTGGTGCAAAGCGCAAATGTACTTCGTGTCCTAGTTTTGCCCAGGCATCTTGGCTTTGGTCTTCTGAATGACTGGGTCAAAGGGCAAAGCCACGTCCTATTTTTCCAGGCTTCACCACTCAGCTCCAAGGGGGTCTTCATCCTGCAGTTGGGCCAGCGAGGTCTGCGAAAGCCTGATACCTAGGCTGCACGCGGGAGGGTCGGGGCAGTCAGAGGTGGGTCGCGTGACAGCACGCACAGTTTGCCGGGTTCCTCTCTTCCACCCCAGACAGCTGGAAGCAGCTTCCCTCCAGGCCGCTCTACCTTCACAAGCTCTTCCCTTCGCTCCTCTTCTTCTGCGGGACACTCAGACCTGTACTTTGGGAATCTGGCCGCGAGGTGGAAGCAGAGAGTAACGTTTGTACTGACCCCGGATGAAATTTCTTGAAGCAGATCACAGATTGAGCTCAAAGGAAAATCGCACCTCAAGAATCTAGCAGGTGCGACAACAAACATATTAAACAGCTCCGAATGATTTTGATTACAATTCTTTGGTTTGCCTGATAGAAAGATCACTAATGTATACAGGTCACCCTGGTGGCGCTGTGCCCTTGAAGCCACCATCACTCTCAGGAAGCACAAGCAGAAGTTGGCAAACATTTATTCATTGCGTGAGCAAACCAGGGAAACTGTGGACTAGACCCTTCCTCAACGACCTCATTGGCAGGAGCCCTGCGCTGGCAGACACAGCCTGGGAAGCCCTATTGTGAGCCACAGATCCCTCTCCTATGGGGTGGAGAAGGCAACTTCGCAGACAACAGCGGAGCTATTGGCTGGCTTAGCTGTGGGGCAAGGGTGCTCAGCTTTCGGCCCTCCAATCCTAGCAGCTGGGTCCCTGGTGAAAGATGACCCAGAATAGAGTGATTCTGAGGAGCACTGGCCACTGCTCTATTCTTCACACCAGGTCTAAGTGATCCACTCTTTCTGGTGACCTCAGGAGGTGCCCAGTAAGGCTCCAGGAGCCTCTTCCTTCCCTGGACACCCAGGGGCCTGTGGGGTCCGATTGAGCACACCGGTCCTCCTCTGGCTCTGACCCGGCGGCAGTGTTGTCTTCCACGGGGTTCCCCACTCACCTTCACAGGACCCTGGGAGCGGAGCTTCGTCAGCTCTGCTGATGGTTGGAAACTCTGGGTGCTGCCAGGCCTTCTCCCACTCTCACCAGCACCAGCATAGGGAGCAGTTATGCTACCCTGCTACAATTCAGAAAGAGCAGGAGTCTCTGCTTCCAGGCGGCCTTGCCATTCCAGGCCGGGCCAGGGGCTGAAGGTGTTCCTAGAGTTTGGCTGAAAAACAGTAGTCATTGCCAAAACATGTCTTTTCATGGCTGTGTATTTCCTAGTTCCTTGGTGCAAACAGCGAGCATCCTGTCCTGGCGTGCTGGTGCCTGCAGTTTCGAGCACTCAGTTTCTCCTCAGTATCCGAGCACCACAACTGAGCTACCTTCTTTTTGGCTTTCGGCCGTGTCTTGCTTGCTTTATATGTGATACTTAGGGGGCTTTCACAGCTAGACTGGAAAGAGCTGGAGAAAGCACACCTCTGTCGGTCTGGAAGCAGAAGTCTCCATCTTGCAAATTTTTATATTGTCTCTTCATTCAGCTCAGTGTAGCTTTAAATTTTTCCTTTAACATTTTCCCTTTTATGTAAACATATCAGGCACCAGGGTGTTACATATTTTCCACGTGTTTCCTTTTCTTCAGTTACTAGTTTCTATTTTGAGTCCATCTTATCCATAAAACAAATGTTATCTCCTCGATTATTTTACATTCCTTGAAACTTATTTGATAGCTCATGTTAGAGGGTCTTGTGGTAAATGGTCCAGGGGTGCTTGAAAAACTACATAATCTGCTATTGTTAGGTGGAATATGCTATTACAAGTGTAGATTAGACCCTGTCATTTGATGTTATTGTTCTACCAGGTGTTGGGGGGGAGTGTTCAAATCTGAAATTATAATGTTTCTCTTTCCAATTCTGTTAGCTTTTTCCTAACATATTGGTGGCTCTGTGGGTTGGCTCATAGAGATTTAGGCTATGTTTTTTTGATGGATGGGCACCTGTGCTATGATAGCATGGATCTATCCCTGCTAACTTTCCTTAAAGATTTCCCCTTATGATGGTGTATATTCACTTCAGCTTTCAATTAATACTTTTATATGTAATATGATTTTCCTTGGCAACATTGTTGTTATGGTTTATATCTACTTGTCCCCCAAAAGCCTCATGCAATCATGGGACAGAAACCTCTGGAATTTGAAGCTTGACTCATGATCCACTGGGATTATATGTTTTAGTAGTGATGAGATTATGGGTCTAAGTACTGCTAGGAATTATGGGTGTGGCCTGAGGTGGATAGGCTAAGGCAGAGAGCCTGATATAAAGAGAGACAGAGAGACAGGCTCCTGCTGTTGCTCTCTGCTCCCCTGGTTGTTCCGTTGCCTCTGTCCCCATATTGTTGCTGTCCCATCACCATGAACTGCTGCTCTCTGCCATGTGCCCCTCAGCCTTGGAGCCAGCCAAGTATGGACTGAAACCTCCAGTAACTTTGAGCTAAATACACCTTTCCTTCCTTCATTTTGGGTGTCAGGTATTTGTCCCAGCAACGTGAGAAAAGAAACTAAGACAATTGTTATAGTTGAAGTTAATCTTATAGCTGGCAAATACTTGCATCATTTTAAAATTTATTCTGCTAATCACTATCTTTAACCTGTACATTTAGAGCCTACAGTCAATGTGATCACTGGCATTTTAAAGCCTGAGTCTCTGCCTTATTTATTATTTGTTTGTTTATTCCTTCTGCTTGTTTCTTACTCTGGTACCTTGTTCCTGCTTTCCCAAGGCTTATTTTAATGTTCTTTAGTTTGGATTTTTTTGAGAAAATGTCTCACGAAGCAGCTCAGGAAGAACCTGAACTCACTATTTATCCCAGGCCAACCTCAAAGTCAAAGTGATCCTCCTGCCTCAGCCTCTGGAGTGCTGGGATTACAGGTCTGTGCTACCATACCTGCCTAATTTAATATTTTTTACAATGCCATTTTAAGTTATTTATAAGATTTTAAGTATTTTTAACACCAGTCATTTAATAGTTGACCTAGGTATTACATTCCAGTATAAATTTTGATATAGCAAAGGCTATAACTTTTATTAGGCTCCCCATCATTATAAATGAATACGTTGGTTTTCTTTCACTTAAGCCTCTGTAGTCTTCTTTTTATTTTTTAATGGCCAGCTCAGCCTGCCCTGGGGGTGGAACTGGCACAGCATGTGGTGCTGGGGATTGAACTGTCATCCCTGAAGTTGCCTAAGCTTGCCTAAGCAGGCACTTTAGACCGCTGAGCCATCTTGCCAGCCCCCTAGCCCTTGTAGTCTTGATTGGAGGAATTACCAACCATAGAATCTAGAGTTACCACTGAGGAAAGGGCTAGCACAGAGAGGCCTAAGTCCATATAGAGTTCGTGGGGGTGGGGGTAAATATCACTAGGCTAGACTTTGGCAAGCAGCCAGCCCTGCTGGGAATTCCCACTGCCTCCCTGGAAACTTTAAGTCCTGTTTGATCTGAAACCCTTCCTTGTCCTAAGAAGAGCTCGAATTTGTGTTTCCTTGCTCTGAATTGCAGAAGAAGAAAAATGACACCATCGCTGGCATAGCTATCACCATGGGTCCCTGTGGAGCATGACAACTTCACATGAGAAACTCATGTCCCAGCAGCCCTCCTTGACAGGGTCACATCAAGGAGCAGCAAGGCAGTACTGTTGAAATGCTACTCGGTAGACAATACTGCCCACCTGGTGCTCAAAAATCACAAACAATTTGGTGACACATGCTTTACCCAATGGGTCCAATGAGATGGTTTTCTTATTTCAAACCATCCTGAATGAAACCAGAGAATCAACACTGCATGGTCTGAGAAATCATTTTCCAGGGAACATTGTCCCTATGTCTTGTGCTGGTTTTTCTAAAACACTGGAAGAGACATGCATGGCAAGGTGACGATTGGAAAGGGTCTCAAAAGAGGATGACATTTGTAGGAATGTCATGACCCATCTTGTGAATTTTGTTAAAAATCAAATAATTCTTTCCCTTTGACGCATGAGAAAAGAGTCTGTGCCTGTCATTAGTGAGAAAAAATTAAACATAGAAGTATTTACAGAGCTGCATAGCAAGGCTAAAAGCTTGGAACACCCCACTAGTATGTCTCTTCCATAAATCACATCATAAAATACAAGTGATGAGATAGCTGAATAAAAACCAGAAGCATCAAGGATAAGCACTGAGTGCAATAAACACTGCAGCGCTGTATAGGCGCCAAACATTGAGAACAACCAGACCAAGTTGTTTGCTGCAGAATTATTAGAAGCTTGAGGGGAAAACTGCTGAAAACAATGGAAGTATCTATACGTAGTGTCACAGTTAAGTAGCGAGAAAATCATAGTTTTTGGATTCCGCGCCCTCGGCACAGCGATGCACCGCACACCTTCTCAGATGGAGGGGAGTTAGAAATAACCCTGACTGGCTTTGCTCCTGACTGGGTAATGTGGGCAGGGTCTGCATGGGTGGCCCTGCCCTGCCTGTGCTTCTTCAGCATAAATGGTCCCCTGGGACTGGAGGAGTTCCTGAGAAGACCACGTGTCCGTGTGGACCTGCGTGGGTGCTGGCCCATGGCAGGGTGCTCCGCAGGGCTGCCTGGTGGGCACGAGGCTCTTCATGGAGCTACACTGAGTGCCCAACTATGCCCCCCTTACCCTCAGTATCTTACTCCCCAAGCAGAAGCTCTGAGAAGCACAACTTTTGCTTCATTCTGCTCATCCTCAGGCAAGTCACCAGTTCTGGCCAGGGTGGAAGGAGGGGCACGTTAGACCGCCCAGTGGAAGACCTAGCAAATAACCTGTGGCATTCCTCAACACACCTGGCTATAGAATACTATGAAAGTAAAATTAAAAGTTAATTCTATGTGGATCAGCTATACTCATGATTAAGTAAAAGTACAAATTAAAATGTGATCTTATGTTATGTATTTCATCTAATTTGTGTAAGAAGTGGGAGGATATGTGGGGCTTTCTGTCTCTGTAACAAAATATCTGAGAAAAATGTACTTTAAAAGAGGAAGAGATTTGTTTTGGACCATGATTTTAGAGGGTTCAGTCCATTGTTGTTAGGTTCCATCGAGGCTTTGGGCCTGTGGCAGAGCAGAGTATCCTGGTGTGCAGCAATTGCCAGGACACTTCAACACATGGCAACCAGGAAGAGGGAGAGGGAGGGAGGAAGCAGGTAAAGAGAAGGGGGAGGGGGAGGGGAGGAGGGAGAGCAAGAGAAAGAAAAGGGGGAGGAGAGGGGAGGGGAAGAG
>PVJA010016292.1:0-43736 GCA_004027025.1 Myocastor coypus | reverse complement strand
AAATAAAAATAAACAAACGAAAGTTCTGAAATAAGAAATAAAATAAAGGGGCCCGACGGGATGGCTCAGTGGTCTAAAGCGCCTGCTTGGGAAAGTTCGGGCGGCTTCAAGGACCGCGGTTCGATTCCCGGCACTACCTGCTGCGCCATCCCTGCCCTCAGGGTGGGCTGAGCCGGCCATAAAAATGAGTGAATAAACAAACAAAGGTTCTCAAACAAGAAAAAAATAAATAAATAAAAATAAAAATAAATTTAAAAAAGAAAATGAATTCAGTGTTCTTTGAATATCTCCATTTATCTATAAATATATAATGGCAAAAGCAGTACTTTGTTTTTTCAAAATGTGTATGTCAGCATCTTCTTCCTTCCTAAGTTAGCAGAGTGCAAGGAGCATGGTGCAGTTGCCATAGTTACGTTTCTCCCTGGGTTCTCCTTCTCGCCTTTCAGGAAAGGACCATAAAAAGTCTTTACCAATACCAGGGGCCGGAGAAACCCTTTCTCTTTTACCACAATGAAGTCGGCAGCACCTCCACCTTCGAGTCAGCAGCTTTCCCTGGCTGGTTCATCGCCGCGGACTCCAAAGAACAAACTCCAGTCGTCATGACTCAGGAAGTGGGGAAGACCTACGTCACTGAATTTGTGTTGACTGCTCCGCCTAGCTAAGGTCAGTCGAGTTGGAGGTTGCTCCCCATGCAGAGAACATGGCTTGGACTTCCTCAGTTCTACCTTCCAAAGTGCTCTGGGCATAGACATCGTCCTAAGGAGTCAACCCGCCAGAGGAGGTAGAATTCCCACAATTGTGTTCTATTTACAGAGCTAGAAATCAGGTCAAATGGGGACTAAGGAGAAAAATCTTAAGCTGTGAAAGGCAGGTGTTATGGTTTGTATCTAGTTGTTCCCCCAAAGCCTCATGTAAATCTTGGGGCTGTCAAGGGCGTGGCTAAAGGGAGGGAGTCCAAAAGACCAGGGTGGGGCTTAAGGGGCGTGGCCAAAAGAGGTGCCCTCAGATTCCCCTCCTCCTCCTCCAGGTAGCAGTCTCTCGGAGGTATGGAGTGAATCATCCTGGACGCAGCGGCATAGTCTCGAGGTCTTGCTGTGTAATTCAGGCTGCTTTAAATCATGAAACCTCGGGGCTGGGGAGATAGCTCCATGGCACAAGTGTCTGCTTGGCAAGGGCAAAGAAAGTTGTGAGTTCAAATCCCGGTCCTGTAAAAAAAAAATAATCATGAATCCTCTGGTAACTGTGAGCTGAATAAACCTCTCCTCCTGTAGGCTTTCATGTCTCATATTTGTCCCAGCAATGAGAGAAAAGTGACTAAGACAGAAGGGAAATTGGTTGTTGGGCTTTCTGCCTCAAAATATCTTGTTGCCTCTGAAAATACATCTATGAAGTGACGTAAGTATTAGTCCAGTGTGCATGAAAGATGGCGATGGACAGTCGAGGGCCCCTCAGTTACTCTCCTCCTCACATTGCTGGAACAAATACCTGACACCAAAAATAAAGGAATGGAAGGTTTATTTAGCTTAGTTAATGGAGGTTTCAGTTCATACTCAGCTGGCTCCAGCGCAGAGCGGCACACGGCAGAGAGCGTCCATTCATGGCAGTGGCAAAGTGCAAGAGAGCAAGGGAAGGAGTGGTGACAACAATGGCGACAAAGAGCGTGTCTGTCTCCCTGATGTCGCATTCAGGCTGTCTGTCCCAGGCTGGGTGCAGCACTCGCACCCATCATCCCAACGGACCAGGAGTTAGTCACTAACTCCAGGTGTGTGCCCCATGACTGCGTGAGGCTTTGAGAGGGACCACGAGACACAAACCGTAAGGGGCCCTTGGCATGACCGCGTAGCTAACTGCTGTATCCTCATACAAACAGTAAGCAACCTCTGCTTAGTGTACTTACTGATACCATGCCAATTAAGAAATGAGATGGTGATTCTTTTAAGACTGGGTCTTTGAATTTTCAGATATGTTGCTCTGTGCATCGAATCAAGATGTTTTGGATCCTGGCAAGATGAAGCAAATGTAGAAGTTACAACAACACAAAAGGGACCAGCAAAGAAAGCCAAACTTCTTGGGCTATGTTCTCATGGTGGTTTGGCTGAAGATCTGCTGATGTTGATGAAGCCTTCATCCAAAGCATTACCATTAATTCTCATAAGGAGATAAATTTGTGGAATATTTTTTTTTCATTTCAGTTTGCCTGTTGTGGTAGAATGACTTTAGTGGCACATCATTATCATCATATGGATTTCTTGCATTTATAAAGAGCTCTATGGCTTGCAAAGAAGGCTCACATGATATCTTTTAACCTTAAGGGGAGCCAGTGAGATCCTTGGGGAATATGTATCTTTTGAATTTGGTTTTCTCAAGTCCAAATATGGGGGTAGGTGGAATAAAGAGGGCTCTGTGGATAGAAACTGTCCTTTACATTTCACTGGACAGCAAAGATAGATGGCCACTAGGAAACTCCTGTCTCACTCAGCAAACCTCCTGTGGATTTTTGCTTTTCTTTTCAAATTTATTTTTAGTTTTTAAAGAGAGCATCAAATAGTACTAAAACAGAAAAATTACAAGTGATACAGAATTTCACCTAACAGAGTAATATGAATTTCACAGTATTTGTTGTAATGCATGCTGCGGTCTTCCAACCAGTTATCATATCACCAGACATATCCATGCAAAGTTAGAAGAAGGAAGAAAAAAAAGAAAGAAATGAAGATGAGAAAAAAGACGAACAACTGAGAAAAGGAGGCAAAGCAAATTAAGTATTATCTGCTCCTTTTCATAGACCAGCAGAAATCCACAGTACAGTTGTCCAAACCATCCTGCTTACATACACAGATAAATCTCTTTTCCCTACTCCCTCTCCTGTCCTTCTCAACTCAATAACCCTTTCTGATTGAGTAAATCATTCCCTTTTCCTAGTATCTATTGTACCCTTCAGATTCCATGTTCTGTTTCAGGTTCTCACGCTAAGGAGACAATATGATGCTTGTGCCTGATTTATTTCACTTAAGAGTATGTTCTCTACTTGCCTCCATTCACTGACAAAAGTCTCAGATTCACCCTGCTTCATAGCTGAATAAAATTCTGTTGTGTAAAAATACCACATCTTTTTTAACCATTCCTCAGTTAATGGACATTTGGGCTGTTTCTAGGATATAGCTATGACAAATTGCTCTGCTATAAACATGGGTGCACTTATGTCGCTGTGGTATGAGGTTTCCAGTCCCTGTGGAAAAACACCCAGGAGCAGAATAGCTGGCTTCACTGGGCTCTCCAATCCTAGCTTACTAAGGAATCTCCACACTGACTTCTATAGTGCTTGTATGAGCCTGCACTCCCCAGAAAGAATGACTAACGTTAAGAAATCAGGCAACAACAAACACTGAAAGAAGGAACCTTTCTCCTGCAGGTCTTTTATGTGAACTCACAAGCCAAAAGCTGATTCTGAGGCCAGAGTTTGGGATGTTGCAGGTGGACAGGAAAGTAGGATGTAACTTGTCAGTTACAAAGAACTGACATGGAGGCAGAATGGCAAAATGTCACTTGTGTATCATGGGACACTATCAACAAGTACAGGACAGCTTCAAATGGACTGGATCTGAAAATACAGAAATGACAGCAGTAATGAAGTCCAGGCCACTGCTGTCGTCCTGACTCTAGGGTGGCCCAACTTGTAATGCAGGATGTATCTCTGCTCACACTTCTCTTGATCTTCATTTTCCCCTTTTTTCTTTTAGTTTAAATAAAAGTTCTATTTTCACATTTATCAGCTCTCCTGGCCAATTCATGGGGCAGGGTAGCAAGAGACTGGAACTGCTCAGCACCCAGCCAACTGGCAGCAGCATGGCTCTCACCCATCAAGAGCACATTTATTTTGAGAGCTTGTCCATTCCTCTTTTTAAATATACTTTTCTCTTACAAAAAATCAATTGAAACTTGGTTCTTTGCAATCTGATGATCCCTCAAATAATCTGTATGGTCTTGCTGTGATTTTTGAAAAAGCTTTTCATCATATTTTCACCTGCCTCCAAGCTTTGGAGAAAGATGTGGCAATGTTATTTTCTAAAACACACTTAACTATTTTCAGGGCCCCACTGGCATGGCCCAACCTCCTCATCTTATCTGGGAACCTCCTACTTTCAGCATTTGAGGGATGGCATTACTATCAGAGATAGCATTTGTGTTTGTGACCGCACAGAGATACTGAGCTTTTCATTTTTCATGATTCCTGTAAAAAAACAGGAGTGTTTCGTTTCTGCCTTTTTTGGTATTGATGACTTCTATATCTACAAGTGTCTTAGTGGATTAAAAGAGATCTCTCAATAGTTACACTGGGCTAATAAAGCTGAGATACTCTGGAGCCAACTGAGGTAGATGTTCTCTTATACAGTACAGAAGATGACTGGAGATATAGCTTTGTGCTGTCTGGGCAAGTGCTAGGTCCTGAGTTTTAGTCCTGGTACAAAAAAAAAAATACATAAGAAAATCACAAGCAGGTTACTAGAAGAGTTAAAATACTTTTTATCTTAAAGAGAGTAAAAACAATTTAAAAAAAATTAGAAGCAATATAGAATTTCAAAATACAGGATGATATGAATTCAGTAATGTTTGTTATATTGTATATTGGTGTCTTCAAAGTGGTATTTCATATTACCAGATATAACATGCAAAATTGATCAAAAATTATACTAAATATTAACCCTTCCAATCAACCAATAGAAACTAGAAGAAAAAATATATTCTTTATTTTCTCAGATGTTCTTTCCTTTTTTAATTTTATTTATTTTTAAAAGAGAATATAAAATAGTAAAACAATAATAACAACAACAAAACAACCCAGAGACAATACAGTTTCACTAAGCAAAATGAATTCAACAATGGTTGGAATTCAACAATGGTTGTTACATTGCATACTATGCTCTTCATATTAGCTGTTCAGATTACTAGATATAAGCATGTAATATTGGTAAATGTTTATAAAAAATTAAAAAGAGAGGGAAAAATAAGCATTAACTGTTCCTTTCAACAGACAAACAAAAAGTCAGCAGTACAATTATCCAAGCTATCCTATGTATATACATTTCTTTCTTCATTTATTCCTTCTTTCTTTCTCCTTTCTCTTACCCTAGGTGTTCCTTCCTTTTGAGCAGTTTTTTTTTCCTTTCACTGTGTCTATTGTACCTTTCAGATTTTATTTACTCTTTCATATTCTTACACTAGGGAGACAATACAGTGTTGATATATGTGGGTCTGATTTATTTTATTTATGAGTATGGTTGCTACCTCCATTCATCCATAAAACTTTGAGTTTATTTTTTAAAATAGCTGAATAAAACTCTGTTGTATAAAAATGTCATCTTTTTTATCCATTTCTCAGTTGATGGGCATTTGTATTGCTTGTAAGTTTTAAGACAAGTGCACATACATCACTATGGTATGATGCTTTCAGTTCTTCCGGAAAAATACCCAGGACAGGAATGGTTGGGTTGAATTGGACCTCTAATCCTACTTTTTTGAGAAATCTCCACACTGATTTCCATAGTGGTTGTACCAGTCTGCATTCCAACCAACAGCAGAGAAGGGTTTCTTTTTCCCCACAGCCTCTTCAGCATTTGTTATTATTGGTTGACTTCTTGATGGTAGCCATTCTTTCTGGGGTGTGATAGATTCTCACTGTTGAAGTGACTTGCATTTTTTGATTGACTAATAAATTGAACACATCAAATTCATGCAGTAAGGAATGAAAAAGGCGAAAGCACTACAGATTGTATAGAAATTTGGGAGATCATTAGTATCTGCTTTGAAAAATCTTTGCTCTCACAGGATGAAAAATGCAGAGGAAACTGACAGATTCCTAGATACTTATGAATTACCAAAGCTTAATTGTGAAGGTGTAAAAGATCTGAATGGCCCAGTATCAGCCAATGAAACTGATAGTGTAATTAAAAACTTACCAATAAAAAAAGCCTAATTTCTGATGAATTTACAGCTGAATTCCACAAGAAATTTAGAGAAAATCTAATGCCAATTCTTCAAACAGATTGAAAAGAAAATCAATACTTTTAGACTCATTGCTGGAGGCAAGTATTACCCTGATATCAAAGCCAGAGAAACACCCAACCAAAAAGGTAACTACATGCCAAGTTTCCTAGTGAATATAGAAGCAAACAGCCACAGTATAATACTAGTGAACAGAACACAGCAAATTATCAGGAAGATTATATTCTATGACTAAGGGGGATTCATTCCAGTTATGCAGGCATGGTTCAATATACACAAACCATTAAATGTAATACACCAAATGAACAGAGCTTGGGACCTTGCACTGGCCATGCAGGCATTGTGCCACTGAGCTATGCCCCTGGCCCCTTGTTCTTTCTTTTGAACAGTTTCTTTACTGTTTGAAATATCTATTGTACCTTTAAGATTTCATTTACTCATTGAGGTTCTTACGTTAGGCAGACAATATGATGTTTATCTGACTTATTTCACTTATGAGTATGGTCTCTAGTTGCATCAAGAGTTACAACAGTTAATACATTGTATGCTGCTGTCTGTGTAGTAGTTAATCAGAATGCAAGGTATAGACATGATATTTTGTCCAAACAACAATAGCATAAACCTTTCTTTTCAATGACTTAAGAGAAACTAGCTGCATAACTATCTTAACTGTCTTGTGTATAAATATATTTTTTCTTGTTTCCTTTCTTCCTGGGCAAAGGACTTTTGAAAGGCTATTTCTCCAAAAACAAACAAACAATTTGATCAATACTTTATTTATAAGAAACATTTCTTAACAATTAGAAAAATTCAAGTCAAAATTCCAATGATATGTAACTCATTGCTGTTAGAATGGTTCTTATTATTTTTTTAAAATAAGTGTTGGTAAGGTTGTGGAGGAACTGTAAACCTGTGCACTTTGTATAGGAATGTGAAATATGCATTTGTTGTGGAAAACATTGTAGAAGTTACTGCAAGAGTTAAAAGTAGAACTACTGCGTGACCCATAAATTCCACTTGGGGAAAGAAGCAGTTTAGAATGCTAAAGTACAGGTCTGCGTTACCCTGCCTGGCATGACGACATTTTTGTTATTGTTATTTATGTTTGACCTTGGGTATTGATGTGTTGTTTAGGCCCACTTCAGGCTACAGAGATTAACAAAAAAAACAGAACCGGAACTTCCTTAAATGGGAAGGGGAACAAGAGTTGTAGGGAACAGAGAAGGATGAGTGGAAGTGGATGAAAGAATGAAGATGTGCTGTGTGCCTGTGCAAACTCCCTACAATGAATGCAATCATTGTATACTACAAACATGTACTAATAGCAATAATAATAATAATAACAATATGTAAAAAAATCTAAATATCTCTACTGAGCTCAAGGAATCTTCTTTCTTCAGCCTGCCGAGTAGCTGGCACTATAGATGTGTGCCACTATGCCTAGTTTACGACTATTTTGTTTTGATACAGGGTCTGGCTATGTAGTTCAGACTTTTGGTGATCCTCCTGTCTCAGCCTCCTCAGCATTGGGATGGCAGGCATGTGCCACCATGGCGTGTTTCAGGGCTGGCCCAGCATGCCAGCATTGTGTGGCTGGCCTAGCATGTGGTGCCAGGGGCTGAACTCAGAACCTTGTGCTTGCCAGGCAGGTGCTTAAACTGTGAAGCTATCTCCTCAGCCCTATGACTATATTTTTAACCAAGTTATTTTATGACTTTTAAACTTTTTTAAAAACTTAGCTGGGATTCTATGTTTTCGATACCTATGATTCATGTCTGCCATAATTGCTTGTTGGTTTATGTCTTTCATTCCAAAAACATATTTTGATCTTTGGGCCATGATTGATGCTTTCCTTAAGCTTATTGTTGGCCATACATACCATTACCCCACCGCTCAGAACCTCATTAGTTTCTCACATTTTAACATCTTTGACATTGGGTTACATCTTCATCTAGTGGTGGGCATTTCACAATACCTTCAGCTTGGTGGTAGTTATGACCTGGTATCATTGCCCAGGCAAATACAAATCCATGTTTGGGCAAATATTTCCCTTTTGCCATTTTATTCATGTGATTATCACAAAGCTGTTTGGTGAAGGAGTGGTGGCTGTTGATATACCAATCACTGATGCATCTTGTAAAGGCTATGGAAACACACCATCGCAGCTTACTGAATGGAGACCTCCGTGTGGAGTGACGTCTGAAGACAAGGGTGGAGAGGCCACTGGGAGATGCTCCACCGGAGCCTGATGGCCAGGGTAGACAAGACAGGGAGGCAAACATCCACAGCTGGGAGCCGGAAGTCATTAGGCAGGATCAGGCTGAAAATGGGAAGAAGTTTCAGGAATACTTTCACAAACTACCCTCGTTTGTACCTTTTTATTAATGAAAAAGATCACATGATCATAAAATATCTATGTTTAAAAGGGATCTTTCCATTAGTATACAATTCTAGGAAAATATTGTATCAGAGCTTTGTGTTTTATTCTTGCTTTCTTTTTTTTTTTTTTTTTGCAGGACTGGGGTTCAAACGCATGACCTTGCACTTGCCAGGTAGGCATTTGTGCCATGGAGCTATCTCCATGGTGCTGGTCCCGTGGCCTCATGTGTTTAATTTTTTTTCTGAGCAACATAGAAAATAAGTGTATCTTATAATCAATGGTATCTCGGAGTGAGCATCCTATTGTACACTTTTTTGTATGTTAACATTTGCCTGGCATATATGTTCATTAGTTTCTACATGTTTGGCCTTTTGAATTATTTTTCCTTTTGTTCATTGCATTTCCCTGTTTATTTTTCCTCTTACACGTATGCAGTCCACCACATGCACATTCTTCATGTGGAGCTGCTACATACGCGTAGCACCTATGCATCCCTGCTCCCATTTTCTTCTCCTCTCTTCTCCTCTTTTTCCATCTCTTCATCCCCTTCACTTTTGTATATCATATTTGAGAGAGAGCTAGCTCTCTACTTCATATTATCTATTTTTTATCTGGCTTTATTAATCTTTTGGGTTTTCATATTTTAATTCTGAGACAGGTACACTAAGTTGTTAAATTCCCTAGGCTGGGTTTGGACGTGGAGTCCTTCTGCTTTTTTTGATTAGCATATAAATAGAGAGGGGTGTATGTGTGTGTGTGTGTGTGTGTGTGTGTGTCGTCCTGTCTGTCTACATCTTTCCTATGTCGAGTTAAGTATGACATTTTTATGTGTTCTAAGTGGCTTGTATTTATTGTTCATTGCTTGTATTTATTTTACTTTTTCTTTTCCTGATATTTCAATCAGATATATTTTATAGTATTGTAGTCTATACAAAAAAAATGTATCTGGCAATGCATTCATTACTGTTACTTAATAAGGTAGTGTTTTTTAAATTTTATTTAAGGTAGTGTTTTAATGTGGAAAGGCTGTCACATAAAGCATTTTGATGGTATTTGGGTGCATATTCATTGAGCTTTTGAATGACTGGAATATATCATTTTGTTAATTTACTATAATCAAATATATATTCTGGTATGTGCAACTTGGCTCTCCAACATGGTTTCTAGGCAAGCAAAAGATATTTGGGAGTCAGCGTGATATTTCGGGGAGAGAGACAGAGAGGGAGAGAGAGAGAGAGAGAGAGAGAAAGAGAGAGAGAGAATGAAGGGCATTTTGACGCTCATGGTTATGAAAGGTGTAAAGAGACTCAACTGAGTCGCCCTGGGTAGCATGTGTCACAGCTGCTGCAGATGAGCCCTGTGATCCATACATAAGGTAATAACCACAACGACCTCCTGTGGAAATCCATTTATGGGCAGAAGAAACGAACAAAGAGCTCTGAGAAGAGGTAGAAGTAGGAGTTGCTTGTACTAGAGCTCCTTTGTTCACCACTAGGAAATGCATCCCCTGACACTAGGGAGCTCTCATGTTCTGATCAGAAAAAGCCACGGGACCAGCACCTGATCTGGGAGGGTCCCCTCTAATGTTTCTGACAATTAATGTATTTTCCCCTGCTCTGGGGATTCCTCTCACTTCCTTTCCTGGAGTAGCTCTAAGCAGTCTGACCTGAGCCACAACTATCACTTCGCCTATGCAAAGTCTCTCCAGGAAGTAATTTCTATAGAGGAGTTTCATGTATTCCTTTGCCCAAAGACTAGAGACCTGACTGTGCTGGTCAGAGTCCTGGGGTCCTCTTAGGAACATGGAGACACTGAATGGCTGGTATCTGGGTGACTGAGCCGTCCTCATGCTGAGAAACCACTCACTGCCCACTGAACCTAAGTTCCCTTTAGCCTGGTCCTGACCATGCATGAGGTCTTTGTTTGTGCTGGACTCAAGGGACAGCTGCTTCTCACTGAATGTAAATTGGTAAAAAATAGTCTTCATTCCTCATAACAGGTCCAGGCTTGGGAAAGGACTGAAGACACCAAAAATAGTGAAAAGTCATGGGCCATTCATGAGACTGGAATAACGAGGTACAGATCAGTCCACCTGCAAAGAAAGAGGAAACGATTTCTTTTCCCAAGGAGACATCACAACTGTGAAGTATGGTAATAGTCCCCTTCTCTGAATGACAGCTACTTTCTTATTCATCAATAATTTATTCCTGAGAATGAGGAACAGTCAGAAATTGGACTGTTTGAATTAAGACAGTAAGAATGAAATTTTCATTTTCACTTTTGCCTGGAGGACGTACACCACTTTGTCATAGAAAAACAGCTTTAGTTTCCAGCCTGAGCTTAGAGCTTCAGATATTTTTGGGCACCACAGTTCTATACCCTGGAAAGACATAAAAGAAATGCTTGCCTCTGAACCAAGAGGAGTTAATAGTCTGAAGAAGGATTTAGATAAGCCCATCTTGGGGAGCAAGTGAGTTTATCAGGAGTTATTTACAGAGAGGAGGCTAGATAATTTGTGACCTGTAGCACTGCGGATGGCACCAATGCCCCTTTGCTAAGCTCCTTGTTTCATAGAACACCAACATAATTAAAATAACAAAACCAGGATCAAAAGCAAGAAGAGGTCTTGGAAAAGTTGCATGTATTTCACTCTAATTTTCTCTTCATCAGAAACTTCACCTGTCTCAGTGGATAGCATTGTTGTGGTACAGTCTGGCACACAGCCTAGCACCTGGTGGGGGCTCCCTGGAAGCTAAGCAGGGCCTCATTGCAGGATGAAGGTACTTTGGCTGTAGTTTTCAGGACAACTCTGGCTGCATATAGCTAAGCTAGTACTTCCTGGAGACAGACCCTAGCTCTCCCTCACCTTTGTGACATGATGTAGAACCCTTCTACACAGTCCATTTTGCTTTGAGCACACAAAAGTACTGCTTCACTTGTTTTACATAAATATCTTCCCTCCAAACCCTGTAATAACTATCGTCTTGTGGTGAAGGGGGTCACTATCTCCTTATTTCAGAATGTGACTTTGTGGGACTGCATACTTGCCACTGCTCTTTTTAGAACAATGTGATAGTCAGCCATGAGCCCCTGCATCTGCCTCCTGATAGTGGACCCAAGTTCATATGTAGAACATCTTCAGTGAATGAAATAAATGTATTGCTACCCTAACCAACCTTTTTCACCAAAATGACTGTGCCCCTTGAATTTAATTGCTATTTCTAATTGTTGGAAGTCTGGAGTGGGAGGCATCTGCTAACACCACTGGTGCCGACAGTGGGTCAGTAGTAGGATCTCCCCATGTTCATTGCTAGAGTCTGAGCCAAGGCACCATGGCGTTTCTCTCCTCCACTTGAGTCATGCACTGATTAAAAATGAAAACCAAGACTAGTGTTTTGTTTACTGATAAATTTAGTACTTATAAGGCCAATTTGTTAATTTATTCTCTCTATAAATGAACAAAGCACAGAATTAATTGTGTGAATGGCAGTGGCTCCCGGTCACCCACAGTTCTCCAGAGCTCTGGGCTTCCTCGTGGGAAGTTCACCCTCGGCACACCAGAAAGCACTACGAGAAGAGTAGAATGGATGCTTCTACAGATGGAGGGTAGCAGTCAAGGAGCTGACCCGTCAGGCACGTGAGCTACAGAGGTGGTCTGGCTCATAGTAGCGGGTGGAGGGGAAGCAGAAAAGAGATGGGCAGATTCGAGATGACTTGGGAGACCATCTTTTTTGGAAAGAGTTTTTTGTGATGGAGTAAGTATAGGCCTGCAGGGAAGGTGGGAATCAAGGAGGATGCCTGAGTTTCAGTCTTGAGAAACTGATGGAGAAGACTGGGTGTGGGTATAGGGAAATCAGGGGAAGGATTAAGGGTTCTATTTTGTCACATAATTAGTTTGTAAGCTCTGCGACACTTCAAATTTGTACTTCAAATACAGGGCGAAGAGGAGAGCTCTATACTAGATACCAACTGGTCAAGTTGCACCTAGGATTTAAATTCATGAGAGCAAATAGTATCATCCGGGGAAGTACAGAAGAGGCCTTGGGGATGATTCCTGAGCCACTTGAACCTTTAGAAGTCACGCCAAGAGGGATCAGTAAGCAGAAATGAGGACAATCCCATGAGGTTGGGGAAAACCCAAACATGACTTATTTCAGGATTCGTAGAGCCTGAATGCGAGAGGTGAGGACAGGGCGGGGTGTGTCTGGTGCGGAGATGATGATCATGCAGTGTGTCTCCTTGGTTAGGCAATGGACAGGGATGGTTCTGGTGATGATTACCTGAAGGCTTTGGGTGGAGGACTCAGCCAGAGGTCAGATGAGTGTGCTGAGTGGGTGTGGCTGACCGGCAATCGCAAATGGACAAATTAGAATAATAACAAGATATTATCCTTTTTACATGGAGTCAACAAAACTCCTGTTTAATTTGAAAGTAAATGCATAAGATTCATTTAAAGAAAAACAAAACAATAAAAAGGAGTTATAAGAAAGTCAAAATAGAAAAAAAATCAGAATAAAAAAATTAAGCATTAATTGCTCCTTTCAAATGGCCAACAGAAACTGACAATATAGTTACCCAAACTATTCTGCATATATGCCTAAATATATTGTTTTTCCTTCTTTCAGTTGTCCCTTTCCTCACCCCACTTTTTCCTTCCCATCAAATAGTTACCTTCCCTTTCACAGTATCTGTGTACCCTCTAGATTTTCATTGCTCTTTCAGATTCTCACACCAGCTTAAATATTTATATCTGATAATCTGAATAATTAATTTGAACATAGCATCATGTAATACAGTGATGATTGTTCAGTTCCTATTACTTCTTTTTAGAGAAATACGTTTTTTATTTTTTATTGTAGAACAGGGTCTACTGGAGCTACAGGGTATACAGGATCTCACTATGTAGATCAGACTCGCACTGATCCACCTGCATTCAGCCTCATCTGAGCTGGGATTGCAGATGCGAATGCCACCATGCCCAGTCTTAATCACCATCTCAGTGCGCCCTGGGAGGGGGGCCAGCACAGCACCCCAGGAATCGAACCCCAGCCACTGTGACTGCCTCAGCAAGCGTCTTAATCCTCTGAGCTCTTTGGCCAGCCTTTGGATAGAGAAATATTGCGTCATTTCTAATTCTATTTTTTTCTATCACTATTTTGTATGGTTAAAAAAAGAAAAAAAAAGTACGTGCTGAGCAAGGAGGAAAAGATGCAGCATTGGGAATACCAATGGGAAAGCCAAATCTGAGAGCAGATAGCCTCTCCTGATACTAAAGAACACATGGAAACAATTCACTTCTTTCTGGTCTTGGCTGTGTGTACGAGGCTTACACTGAAATGCTCTTTGCCATGTTGTTGAAAGACCCCAGAAAATAGAAATAACCTCACTCTCCATCTATGAAAGAATGACTGCACAGAGGTACACACAAACCACTGCATATTTCCCTCCTATCTTTTTGTATCAATGCATATGAAATGAACCAGAGTGGTTCCAACACAAAACTCACCAGGCAAGGGAACTCTTATAAAGGAAGGAACTAGGATTGAGGGAAGGGAATTTGGACTTAGCTAGTCTGTTCCAATATTTACAAACAGAAAGTGACTGTATCAACTTAATAATGACAATCATTATTTTAAAAATTGTTTTTAATGTTCATTAAAGAAACAAGTTGGAAGTACCTCTGTATATTTTTCTTCCATATTTAAGAAGAATTTTGATATTTGTATTTTTTCTGTTCATGGTAAATTTTTCTCATTTCAACTGATTTTCATCATTGAATAATTGAGGTTTCAAATAATATCAAATGCCATCATTATCTCTTTTCTTCCCTTTTCTTCTCACTCTGTTATCTTTACATCTGAAAAATGAATGCAAAGATTTTTAAAGAAGAACTCATCGACAACATTTTTTAAAGTGGGAAGAATGGCATGTAAGTTTCTCAGAGATTGGAAACTGACCATGTACTCTTCTACTTGGACTTTCTGACAAGATGATCAGCATGTAGTGCAGAGCAAATTGAGGGATGACAGCATAATATCTGGGGAGCTACTTGGTCACTGCTGGTAAGAGATCTGGGCCATTGGTGTTACTGGTTGATCGGTCCAGGGGAAATGTTTTCTAGGTTCTTCGTTCCGAACAGAGAATTGGAGAAGGCACACTTACAAGGTCATGGGGATGTACAGTGGTCAAAGGTAGAAAAGAATGTGCTGTGCAGAGTGAAAACATGTCAGTGAGGAGACTTGCAGAGGCTGCAAGAGTAAAGGAAAGGGCCTTTTGCATCTGTTATGTAACTAAGGCATTTGGGACATTGTCTTATCAAAGAGATCCTGATAAGACAATGGCCTGGTGTCATATTTACACTGGTCTGGGAAAGACTCACTTGTTTTCATGCCAGGCATAAATGGTACATTGGAAATGGCACATTTCTGACTTGCTCCACATACAGTGCATGGGAACTAGAATCATTCTGATCCTGTGTTCTCTGTGTGCGTCCTGTGTCTCCCTAACCTTGACAGATGATGTGCAGTTCTTTGACTGATTTTGCCCCAGCCCTGACCTCCTACCTTGTTTTTCTGTTCAAGAGACTAATACTCTTAATTATTTATGAGATGCTGAAGCAGTGGAGGTGTCTTTCTTCACATTGCTGCTGTCTACTGATAAGGGTATAGGTCCTATGTAGTTGGGATCTGTCTGCCTTGGAATGCTGAGGTTCACTGTTTGGGCTGGAAAGAACCATCCAGAAGACAATGAGAAGAAAACTAGTCACTATATACCAAGGGTTGCTGAACTGCCTATCGAGGGGGAAAAGCCTGGTGAATTTTCCAGGAAAGTCCTGGGTGGTAGTCTGGATCATCATCTGAAGCCTTGAGTGCATATACCTTGCTAGTAGGCTGAGGAAACAGAGCTCAACTATGAGAAACAGGTCAGCACATTTCCTGATCTGTCTTCAACAGTAGATTAACACAGTTCCAACAACCGCAGCCATTATTTTTCTAGGTTATTATTTGAGAAAAGTGTTCTGAGAGCTGTAGCCCTAGCGAAACCAAACAGAACAAAGCCAAGTAAAAGCTGGGGTTCTAAAACATGTGCTCATTAAAGGTGTGGTGGATCAGGCATCATTCATTAAATAATGCCTCTTATCTACACCCAGAGTAGTACTTGTTCCAGAGATTCACCAGGCTGGCTTTCTTCCTTTGGGTGACCCTTTGCCTCAGACAGTTTGGGTGGGGTTGGCTTTCTCCTACAAAGGTAAATTTGAACACCTATCTCTGCTATCTTCACTGCAGTGAGTGTGGCAAAGATAACTGAAAAGGAGCCCTTCTGTTTTGAATTGGTCTTGAGGAGTCCTTTTATCCCAAGTTTTAGTGAACAATTAGTCTCTAGAGCAGACCCTAGGTAGTACTCCTAGGCCTGGAGTTGGCTTTCTATATAGTCAGGTAGCTTGTACTTGGGCCAGATTAATAAGAAACTGGAAGAATTTTGCAACCTCTGAGTTTTCTAACATATCAGAAAACAGAAAAGGCTTCCTCTATAGCATCTCACATGGGCTCATATTTAGCCTTGTTTGAGAGTTATTTCAAAGCTTTCTGAGATCTATTAGCAATAATCAGGGCCAAGAGTCAGAAACCTGTTGGGAAAGTTTTGTCAAAGTTCTCTTTAGGGTCTGGATGGCTCTTTCAATCTTTCTAGAGGACTGATATCTTCATGAAGAGTGGAGTTAGAACTTTATTTCTAATGACTTTTCTATCCACTAAGTTATTTGATGGTAAAAAGAGTCTATTTTCACTCTGAATAGTCTGAGGCAGCCCAAGCTAGGCACAGACTTTTTTTGAGGAGCACCCTGGCTACCTCCATAGGACTTTTCAAAAGGATAGGGAAAGCTACATCAAATAGAGGTGTCCATTAGAGCCAATATACTTTTAAAATTTCCCATGTAGTAGTATGTGGATAAAATGTAATTTGCAGTCCTCTCCTGGGTATGTGCTTTTCCTCTGTGCAGGTCCTTACAAAGGAGATGATCTGGGGTTGCCAGTGTTATCATAGGCACTGAGCAGGCAAGTTTTGATACCTGTAGGATGGTCACCACTAGTCCAGGTCTTGGGAAAACCTGAGTGACCATCTCCCATGTAGCATCTCTTCCCATGTGGGAAAAATCATGAAAGGATTTATAATGTTCCGTTGTGTCAGCTGAGGAACGATTGGGTTTCTTTCCCAAATACCACCAAGCTCCTTTTTAATTTTCTCCTTGTCCTAACACTCATTTTTATCTTCTTTGGAGATACACACTGGCTTTAATGATTTCTCAGGAACTGAGAATAAGGCTAAAGTTAAAGTTAGTTTGTAGCTCTTTATGTTAATATAACTGTAGCTGCTATTGCCCTCAGGCAGCGTGGCCATCCATGGGCTATTCCAGCAAACCTGATTGCAAAGCATGAAGGTTGGTGGAGTTTCTGTCTTAGATTTTGGGTCAGGATGTCCAAAGCTATCCCTCTCTTTTCTTACACACAGAGGGAGATGTATTTTCTTAATTCAAGTATTTCTAGTGCTGGGGCCTAAATGAAGGAATATTTTATTCCTGAAAGATGCTATCAGCTATTTTTTGTCTACCTCAGAACCTTTGACAGCTTCATATAAAATCTTTAAAAATCAATCTAAATTTAGGTTTCCAAATTTGGCAGAAGCCAGTCATTTCCAGGACAAAATGAAACTGTTATTTGATGGCCAGGGACCCAACATCACAAATAACCTTGATCTGATCAGTAGATACTTATTCCCTGGATGCAAAAACACATTTCCAGTATTGAACTCTCTGAATGGATATCCAAGCTTTTTCCTTTGAGTCTTTATGTTAATTTTTAGCTAGAAAGTTAAAAGTTTTGGTATTATCAAGTTGGGCTGCAGAATAGAATATCATCTATATATTGTAGAGTAGTCTAAATGCTAGATTCCTTCTTTCCCCTGTGCTTGTGCAATAATATGGGAGCTATCTCTAAAGCTCTCTGGAAGAACTGTCCAAGTGCATTGCTTTTCTTTGAGACTGGATTTTCCCATACAAAGGCAGAAAGGAACTGGGACTCTAGATGAAGAGGAATAGAAAAGAATCTTTAAGTCTGAGATAGAAATCATGTCTACCATCATATACAAAACTACAGTTAAAACGAATCAAAGGTTAAAAAAAAAAATAAAACAGAAGTGCTAAATTAACTTGAGGAGAAAGTAGATAGAAATCTTCAGGACACAGGGATAGGCACATGTTCCTGAACAAAAGTGTGCCTGGTTGGTAAGATGATACCTTTTACCCCCAGCCACAGTATGAATGCTTATACCTTTCCAAAGTTAGCAACACATGTCTTAAGGTTGTCTAATGACTAATAGCCCACCTAAAGTAGTCAAGATGCTTATCAGGACTGAGGTAGCTTGACTGCTTTAGGCACTTAGGCCTAGTCCTGCTTCCACAAATTTGACCCATTTTCCAGCTTCTGTGGCTCCCAACAGGAATATTTCCAAAAAATCAACAACCAGTATTCCATGTTTTTTTTTTTTTTTTTTTGTTGTTGTTGTTGTTTTGTTTTTCTTTGCAGGACCCGGGTTTGAACTCACGACTTGCACTTGCCAGGCAGGCACTTGTGCCACGGAACTATCTCCCCAGCCCCAGGATTTCATGTTTTTGAAAATTTTCTGCACGTCAAAAGAAATTACCAACAGAGTGAAAAATAAAACCCACAAATTGGAAAAAAAAAAATGATAGTCAACTATCCCTCAGTCAAAGGACTACTATCTAGAACATATAAATTTTTTAAAAAGAGGCCCCAAAATTCAAAGATTCAATCAAAAGATGGGCATCTGAGATGAATACAAACTTTTCAGATAATGAAAACCAAATGGCAAATAAATATATGAAAAAAATGTTCAACATCACTGGCCACTTGAGAAGTGCAAATCTTATTAACTGACATCGGGTTGCTTAGAGTTTTTTATATCTTATTGATTTAGCTTTGGTAATTTATACATGTCTAGGAATTTCTCCATTTCTCCCACATTTCCCATCCTCTGAGAGTAAAGATTTTCAAAATAGATTTTGATGATCTTCTGAATTTCCACAGGAGCTGTGTTGATTTCACCCTTTTCATTCCTCAATGCATCAGTGTGGAGATTCCCCCCCAAAAAATCAGAATTAGAGGTCCCATACTACCCAGGTGTTTGCCCTCCGGGTATCTTCTCAGAATAATTGAAGACATCATAACACAGTGATATATGTGCAACCACACGTATAGCAGCACAATTTGCAATAGCTAAATCTTGGAAACAACCCAAATGTCCATCAACCAAGGGATGTATTAAAAAGTTAGTATTTAATACAATGGAGTCCTATTCAGACATAAGGAAGGGTAAACCTGAGACTTTTATAGATAAGTGGATGCAATCTGAGACCATACTCAGAGGTAAAACAAAACTGATTTACATGTGTACACATCATATTGCCTCCCTAATGTGAGAAACTGAGTGCATAAATAGGGTCTAAGACATTGTGAAATGGGCCAAATATGCCACTCTGTAAGGTTTAAGAAAGCATATTACACAAAAAGTGCTTTCTGATATCTGCTGAACTGAATTCCTCTTGGTTATGCTTTCTCTTGGGTTCCTAGCTTAGATCCAAGCTCCTCCCCCAAAAGGGTCTGTTCCTCAAAACACAGAAGCAAATGAAATATATGAAGACAGCTTGAGGTTCTACTGTGATTCTTACATCTTCTTCTTCTTCCTTGTCACCCCAGAATTCTCGTCTCC
Source organism: Myocastor coypus (assembly GCA_004027025.1). Lineage (NCBI taxonomy): Eukaryota > Metazoa > Chordata > Mammalia > Rodentia > Myocastoridae > Myocastor > Myocastor coypus. Next base: position 24,568 of record PVJA010016292.1, on the reverse strand, counting down.
TCTCTTAGATGGCAACTGGTGTAGTGTGGGAAGGATGGCTATTGCCAACTCATGTGCAATGCCCATGTCACTGTTTAGAAATGACCATTTACAAGCACAGCCTAGGACTCAGGGCACAGGTGAGGGTACTTTAAACACCATTTGTCATTCTTTCGATTGGCTTTGATCTCAAGCTTTCTTTATAAATTATAACTGTTTTCTGTTGACAGTCTACAGTGATTCAAGCAGGACAGTGGTTGGTGAGGCATAGCAGTCTTCTGGTTGTAGTTTATAACTTGAAATGGTTGATCTCCAGATGAAATGATAATAATTAAGCTCCCTTGTGCCACCATAATACATGAGGGTTCTTTGGAAAACCCTGACATCACTAGTGCTGGGATCCACATAGCTGCAACCCATGCCATGAGGACAGTTATACAAGCCAATGCAGGAGGCTCACATGCCGGTGATGGCACATGTCCTCCCCCAAACTCCAGAGGACGTGTGTGTTGCTACGACAGGCATCATAGTCTGTGTGCCGCTTCAACTGCTGCAATTATAAAAAGAAACGTTCGAAATGTTTGGAGGGCACAAATTCACAATGACTAGTTTGTCATACTTCCATAAGGAATAAACAGAGGCTTGGGATTATTGCTAACATATTTTAGAGATTTCCTATTGTCACCTTAGGGGTGGGCAGTTCTCTCCCACCAGGTAAGACTAAGGCTAGGGCTAAGGTTACTAATTTTAAAGTTGCACCAAGACAAGATGCTGATGGGCTGGAAATCGCCACTGCTGTTCGAGTCATCCAATTATGCCCTAACCAGTTTCCTCCATCAATAAATGCTGAGGTTCCGGTTCCATTGTAGGCTTTTGTTCCCCCCAAATATTTGTCATCCTAGGTCCGTACTACACTGACATTTTGTCTCTTGCTCCTTGCTGCCACACAACTTATCACTTAGAAGGATATTGGAACCCACTGCAGGGGTTTTGGTAATGTGCTTTTAAACAACAACTTGCCATTTTCTCCCTCTCCATTCCACTATGCACAGAACTCACATTCACCAAAGACCTGCCTGCCATGTACTCATTGCAATGTCCTTCCAAGTAACTCATGGTAGTCCCTTGCCGTGTTCTTGTGCTGATTCCTGACTCCTGCCAGAGAACACAATTGCAACAGGGAGTCCCCTGCCCTTTTCCTTCTGTGCCAATACACACTGTATCCATGAGTGATAGCTAATATGAGTGGAGAGGCTTGGGCAAAGTGCAAACCCCCACGCTCTGACCACAGACTTCTGAGAGGCAGGCAGTGCACACTGGCTGGCAGCCTAGGGTGTCCTCTGGAGTATGTTTTCTTTCCCATTCACCCACTCCCCAGTGCACATGAGATCTTCACAGCCTCTGAGCAACATTGACATAGGGAGAAGAGGATGGTAAAGTGAAAGAGAAAAGTTCCTGAAAACCCTTCGCTGCTTTCCTGCTCCAGCCAATGGAGAAGGTTGGCACTTCCTTTACTGTTTCTTAAAGCTGAGGTTCTTCTCTGAGATGGAAATACCAGATCCTGTCAGACATGCTCTGGTATCAATGGGAAGATGTAACATATGCAATGAGAATTAATTTCCACAATAGTTCTTGAGAAATTATTTTAAAGGAGGCCAGAATAACACAAAGTCTGATAAAAGAAGAGTCCTATGCGCAGGCTAAAATTATGCGAAATCAAGGAGAAGCAGCTTCCGTTGGTTCAGAAAGTGAGGGGATACCTGTAAACCTTGGAAAGAGATTTAGGGGATTAAGAAGACATAATATACAGTTACAGAAGTGCTGGTGACGTGTGCCACGGTAGAGCAGAGCCATACAGGGAATAAACCCGACCTTGGGGGTGGCTCATAAAGAAATTTGGCCTAGATAGAGTCTAGGTCCCCAGAAAGACAAGACTGAGACCAGGGTTTGCACACAGGATGACGAAATGTGGCTCCAGAGAGCAAGAGAAGGTGCTGGGGACTTAAAACAGGGACAGCAGGAAGCCAGTAGAGGGAGCTCCTGGGTTCAGCCTGCCAAGCAGCTGAAGGCTGTCTGCCTCTGCCTCCTCTTCTCACTTATAGCTTAGATCCAAACAAAAACCATCATTTCCCCCTAACCCACAGAAGGCAATAATATATCCCAAGATAACTGTTTAGTCATTTGAAGATTTTGCTTTCTCATTTTCTTCCTTCTTGCCACTGCTACCCTTTGGGGGAACCATTGCCAGGAGCGAGAGTTGTCAAGGTGAGGGAGGGACATCCATTCCCGCAGAGCTCTGTCCAGGGTTCCCCGAGGACCAGCTCTTGCCCCTTCTGGTCCTTTGAATTGTTCAAGTATATTGGCTCACGCACCCTTCCCCAGCTGTCCTAAGAGCCCTGGGGCAAGCACTGGTGCTCCATGCAGGTGGATGACCGGGTGTCAGATGACACCTTCTCAAAGCCTGTTGTGCAGAAATGGCAGCGTGAAAGGCAGGCTAACCAGAAGGCAGGGCTGAGGGGAGGAGATTCAAGGGGTGTCCTCATCAGCATCCCAGGCAGTGAAGCTACCTGAATTTATTAAAGAAGGTTGGGTTTGGGGACATTCTTTTTCAGGTTGTGAAATTTGGATTCGGGAACTGGTACGCGCGGTGAGACCCGATCCTTCCGCTTGTCACGTGCAGGATGACCTGCATTCTGAGGGAGGAGTCCCCATCATGCGCACCTTCACATTCAGGTTCTTATAGCGATTCCAGAGTGCGTGTGCTTGCATCGTGTATTAAGTCGCATTACAAGTTTCCTCTAGTGGAACACTCACAAAATGAACAACAGTTTTAACACTTTCCCCATAAAGTACCTGAAGGTCATACACACTACTGACATTAAAATTAAAAAAAAAAACCCAAAATAAATGTAAGAAGATATCATCATTGATGTTTTTATTTGCAACCCTTTTATCAAGGAAACATAAGGAAAATACAATGAGAAGCTGCCTGACCTCGTTCAAATTGAAATCAATGACTTCAAGTGCTTCAGTGTGTGTGTGTGTGTGTGTGTGTGTGTGTGTGTGTGCGCGCGCGTGCATGCACTAATGTTTAGTCAGGTAAACCTTTGGGGGAAGCTGACTGTATTTCAGTAATAACCACCAACGTTTTATATAAACTGAGAATAGGATGTCAAATTGGTTTGGAAATGGACGCTATTTAGCAAGCCAATAATTGATTGATTGATTGATTGTCTTTTGAGATGGGGTCTCGCTATGCAGTTCAGACTGGCCTTGAGCTCACTTTTGTAGCCCAGGCTGGTCTCGAACTCACACCGATCCTCCTGCCTCAGCCTCCCAAGTGCTGGGATCACAGGCGTGTGCCACCACGCCCGGCTCAAAGCCAATACTTTAAATGCTCAGTGGAAGCACTGGCTGGTACAAGAATTAAGGAAATCAGTGTGGAGATTCCTCAAAACGCTAGGATTGGAGGTCCCATTCGAGCCAGCTGTTCCTCTCCTCGCTATTTTCCCAAAAGAAGTGAAATCCCCACACCGCAGTGGTATCTGTGCACTGATATTTCTAGCAGCACTATTCGTCATAGCTAAATCTTGGAAATAACCCAAGTGGTGAACAACTGAGAAGTGGTTAAGAGAGATGTGGTATTTGTACACAATGGAGCATTCTTCAGCTATCACAAGATAAATTCAAAGCTTCTGTAGATACATGGATGCAACCAGAGACTATATTGGTTTGTGAGATAAATCAGATCCACATGTGCAAATGTATTATCTCTCTTGTGCAACAATTGGAAAGAGTAATTGAAATCTGAAAGGTACAACAGATACTGTGAAAGGGGAAAAGCTCGTTCAATGGGAATGTAAAACTAGGATGAGGAAAAGGGCAAAGGAAGGAAGGGGAAAAGATATATTAAGGTATATATGCAGAATAATTTGAACAATCATATTGTTGATTTCTGTGGGTCTTTTGAAAGGAGCAGTTAATATTTAATCTTTTTCTTTTCATTCTTGTTTTTGTTTTTTGTCTTTTGAATTTCTTATAGCTTTTTGTTATTGTTTTGTTGTGTTTTTTTGTTGTATGCTATGGTCTGGTGCCTAAAGAAACACTGAGAAGACCTGATGAATGTAGCTTCAGAGGTCTCCCTGAGATCTGTCTCTCTCGAAGTGAACCCAGAACTCCAGAAGCATCTCCTTTTTATTTAGGACTATCACCTCTGTTGACCTTCACTATTTGTTTAACCCTAGTTTCCTACAGTTGTTTAATAAAAGGATTACAAGGAGGGGAGGAGATAATCACCAACATCTCAAGTAAGGGTGGAGACGGCAACCAGGATAAGCTGTTACCCGCCTTCCTAAATCCCACTTTTCTAGAATCCCTAAGTAACAGATTACAACCCGCCCTAAGCTTTGTTTATTGTTCTTCCCTTCTTTAAGATGCTAGTTTCTTTTTTTTCTTTTTTTTTTTTGAGACAGGGTCTTGCTATGCAGTTGAGGCTGGCCTTGAGCTCACTTTTGTAGCCCAGGCTGGTCTTGAACTCGCACCAATCCTCCTGCCTCAGCCTCCCGAGTGCTGGGATTACAGGCGTGAGCCACCATGCCCAACAAGATGCTAGTTTCTTATCGCTACAGTTTTTTTCTTTAAATGAATCTTGCAAGTTTATATCTGGTGGCCAGAGCAACTAATTTGAAGATAACATCATGTATGCCATAAACAACCATCATTGAATTCCTATGCTTTTAAAAAATTCATTTTAATGAAAAAAAAAAAGATAAAATAGCAATGAAACAGTTTCAAAACAAGTTAGTGGGATGGTTACAATAATCAACACAATGTATACTGTTGTCTTCATAGTACTTATTCAGAGGACAGACGCAGACCTGATATTTTGTCTAAACAATATTAACACAAACTTTTATTCTCAATTAATGAAGATAAAGTAGCTTTATATCTATACTAACTCTCTTATCTGTACATATATGTGTATATTTTTCTTTTTTTTAAAGTTTCTAATACTAGGAGAAAATATCATACCATGTCTTATAAGTGAATTGCAAGTCAAAGATACAGTATGAATCATAAAACAAAAATTATAATTAAACAATATTGAGATAATTAATTAAATATTAATTTATTAAAATTTAAATTAAATATTTTAAAACAATATTCCAAAATTTGAATCAAATTGTGAGTCCAACTTAGAGGCTAGAATGTTGTGTATCACATATATGAATCTGTAATCAACTCAGAGTACTTGTATAGTATTATTATTATTATTATTATTATTATTATTATTATTAATTTTTTTTGCAGAGCTGGGGATTGGACCCACACCCTTGTGCTTGCCAGACAAGTGCTTATTCTAGTGAGCTATCTCCACACACTCCCACATAGTATTTGAATAGGTTAATATATACAAAAATATCAACTAAGAAAAGGTTTTCATGGTAGTAAAGAATTACTAAGAAAAGAACATAATATAAGTACTGGAATTGCGAACAGTTTGGGGATAAGACATCACACAAAGTTCTAGTATGTCATGTACATGGACAGTGTCCATGGCACTTACTGGTGACCCGGTGTCACTTGTGGGACAGAGCTACTGCTATTTCCTTGATATCCACCCTGTAGACCCAGACAGAATCATGAACCATGACTTTGCCAGTTCTGCTGGTAACAAACTACTATTATGGACTGTTGGACTATATATATGAATCCTTTCTCTTTGTTCATGAGAAGAAAGATTTGTACCAATAGTGTTTAGACAAGATGACATGTCTGTATCTTATACTCTGAACAATTACTATGAAGACAATAATATGCAATGTATTAGTTACTGTAAGTGTCCTACTAACCTGTTATGAAACCTGTCTCACTGCTATTTTCTCATTAAAATCAATAAAAAAAGAATAATGCTAAGAAAATATCAAGTTGGTGCTTCTATTTGCAATCCTCTTATCAAGCAAAATACACACAGTACAACTAATTTGAGGAGCTGCCTATTCTTACCCATACTGATATCAATGTCTTTATGTCTTTCTGTCTCTTCTCTGTTTCTGTCTCTATCTCTCCTTATGTGCATGCTTAACAAGGTGAATTTTGCTGTATGTCGATTGTATTTCACTGGTAAAAACGTAAAGTTTTAAAAAAATGGACAGTAGGATGTCCAATTGGTCCAGAAAGGACACTGTTTAGCAAGTCAGCTATTTAAATGTCCAGAAATTGTCCTCTAAAGTTTTAAATCCCAAAGGCAGACTCTTGATATGTAAGCCTGCACTTCTATGTGGGGCAAGAATATTATATTTGTTTGAAATGGCTTCAGGGAGTAAGGTCAGACCACCCATTCTCCCATTCTGGAGTCTCTGCACACTCTCTCCATCCAACTCCCACCACACTCCAGCTTTTGCTCAGCCCTTGGTGAGGTCCTTCGTGCAGTTAAAACTTACAGTCAATGATTACTTTGAATATGAATTGATCTACAATCGCCAATTTTAACACTTAATCATAACCAAATTACACATTGCGTGGAAGACCACCATGTCACCCTTACTTATGCTCAAATGTGACTGTGCAGTCCATATGCAAGTGTTATCTCTAAGTTTGCTTTCAGTTTAATTAGTTAGTCTGGCTGAGGCTGGGTATATATCTTAATAAAATCAGGTGGGTGATAATGGACTAACATATAGTTTATTGTGGAAAGCTATGGCTGAACTCATACAGACAAGCTGTGATACCCTGGGGCTGAGGTACGAGATAGCATTCCTGCTGAAGCCAGTATGACTAGAGAGTAAAATTCCTTCCCAGAGTTGACTGCCAATCAGGTTACTCGTTAACTTTAACCTAAATCAGGCTGACCCTGTCCCCTCGATAAGAACGCTTTCCTCCATCTGCTACAAAGGTCACCAGCATTGCCACTGGCCTGGCACATTCATTTGCTGTCCCCTCACCGTTCTCCCCACCAACTAGATAGCAGTGTTCTGTGTGGCTCCTGACCATTTGTTCCTAGAGAGCAACCGGTGGCCCCAGATGCCTGCTAGGCACTCCTCTATTTTGTCTGTTGCTGTTGGTTTCCTGAAAGCCAAGCTGGAGATTGAAATACACTGGCAAGGCCTCCAACAATATTGTCTGGCAAATTGTTATTTTATAATGTGATGCAGCCACCATTATTATCAAAGCAAGTAAACTTTTGTTTTCCATTCATCTTGTTCTTCAAATTTATCTTTTAGAGTATATGTTTAAGCAATCAATACAAGCATGTATGAAGTTAAGGAATAATTTTGTTTTATTGATACAGTTCTATGAACAAGAATATTTGGGATCCCTCTTCCAGGCCATGGTTTGGCACCAAAATTTGAACAGTGCTGTGGAAAGCAGATAGGTTGCTTGATGTAGCCTTGATAACCAAAGAGATTGTCACAAAAATACAGCAAAGCATGAGAGTGCCTCCTAGGCTTACCATTGACACAGTGTTCGGATGAGGGACACGGTACAGAAATGAATATCTGCAGCAGGAGGTAGTGTTGTGACAGTCAGAATGAGGTGGACTATGGGTGGGCTGAGATGTGGTGACTTCCCCAGGCCCAGTGGTCTCTTTAGATGAGTCTCTTTATTTTGAAATAAAAGATTGATCTTCTGTCTTGGAATTCTCAATGCTTATCCCAGACCAGATGTAGTTCTTAGGAGTTAAATAGAAGTTGGTGGTGCTATTTAATCCCCTGTCTTTGGTGAGGAAGATGGGTTGACTTGGTTCAGAGGCATTAGCTATAAAGAAATCAGGGCAGGAGACAGATTCAAAGGCAGAGGTGGAACCCTCCATACTGTGAAAAAATAGAAAAGGTTTTTGTGGTGTTTGCTCCCTGTGCAGGTCCATGACGCTGATCTCCTGGGGTAGAAAACAGGTTTGTTAGTGGGGAGAAGGAAGAGACTGTGTTGTCCAAACAGGCGTCTACTAGTTCTTAATAGCCGGCTTCCACGCCAAGGTTTCATAACACAAGGTCCTACTTCCTCCTTGTAGAGTACAGGCAATTTCATGGTGTTGGTTGTTTCTATCCATAACGTAGTGTTATTTGTAGTTTTATAAATTTTCATTTGAGTACATGGGTACAAACTTCAAGGGTGCTAAATCCACATGAGCAGTCTCTCTTCAGTTGTTCAGTGTTATTGCCTTTGCATAATTACAGCATCTCATTGCCTTAGAGGATTTTTAGGTGGAAATTTATTAAGATCATTAGACCACCATTCCTTGGCTTTTCAGAAACCTCTTGGTGGGTGTTATGACCCTCCTGTAGCACTATTTACTAATTTGAGGACTATAAAAGCCAAAGTTCTTCCCTTATGATGATGACTCAGGATTATAAAAATGTCACTTTAGGTTAGTAATACATGAAGTGACATTAAAATGTTCACTTGCTATGACTTGCAGTAGCTGCGCATCCACTCACCTTAAGCTGCAAAGCAGGATTGCCTGCAGTTTCTGTGCAGAACAAGCTAAGAGTTTTGTCCTTGATTCCCAGGAAAACCAGGTTGCCTTTTTTTGCATTCTGTAGTTCTGTGCCTCTACATGCTATTATTTCAAGCGTGACTGCAAACACAAGAGTGAATGGAGGTGTAAGGACCCAAGCAGAAGAAAGTCACTTCTGTGACTTCACACTCAATCACGCTTCTCAACCAAAGGATACTGAGCATCTAGGGCATCACCCAGGGTCTTCGCCCAATAGCCACATTGCCAAGACAGTTATCACTTTTCTTCAACCCATTGTGTTTTCTTTGCTTAATAGCAGAACCTCAGTTCTTACCAAAACACACTACTTCCCAAATGTAAAACTGCATTACACTACCCTCCTTGAAACTACTCATAGTTATGTGCTTAAACTGTGACACATAAAATATAAATACAAATGTTATGTAGGATTTGTACAAGTACATTCTCTTAAGTATTAGTATGAGCGCGTGTGTCACAAAAGCAATTCCAAAATAGGTGCCATTCAAGCACATCAGAGTAGAGTGAGAGTATTGAAAAAGGGGACTGATTAATCACATAAGGTGTAAATGATGGATGAAGGAATCTGAGATCACAAAGTGTCCCTTCAATTTATGATTTTGAACCCTAGCTTTGGGAAGTGGAGCTCAAGGTGGAGTGAAGAGCAATCTACAAGCCAGATTGCTTCATGTAAATAGGAATAGGAATTGACAGAGTCGGTGTAGGCAACTGTTTCCGGAAATGTGGATGACATGCAGTGATGAATGACACAATAAAATAGAATGGTAAATGGAATGGAATGTGTGAGCATAAATATAAGCTTGGGGCATTAAAGTCATAGACGTTACATTAGAGTATGTCTTTGAGTGATGGGAAACACACAACTGATCAGATTGAATAGGCAGCTAAGAGACAAACTAGATCCACATGGAGGTCCTGGAGAAGGGGAAAGAAGGTGAGATGCAACGACATTTGATAGAAGAAAAAGCATTTATAGAAGCGAAGATGATAAATCAGACAAGTGTGCAACCTGATGGTAGAAATGAGGGAGCCTGAATCTAATTTTATAGATTATAATTGTTGGACTCCTAAGCAGAGAAACTCCAAAGAAATTAGCCATACCTTGACAAGACAATCTTTTTGCACTGGAAAATGGGTTTTTTTGTGTGTGTTTGTTGGGAGCCAGGTAAGCTGAAAAATTGGCACAAGTCAATAACAAATTCTGACAATGGCCAGCTGTACTGATAACTCACTACTATTATGGACTATTGGACTACATAGGATTACATTGCTAAATTCAATCCCAAAAATCTTTAGACTGGCCCCAAGTATAATAAGGTCTTCTAAAGTGTTCTCGAAATATAACTTCCCCAACTGCAGTGGAATACTCATGTCTGACACAACAAAACAAAAAAGGAGAATATTTTGAGAGTTCTGGAACCTGGAAGATTGGTCACATGTGTAACAGCTTGTTTGTTCTCAGGGCCTAAAGCAGATAAGCTATCTTAGTTCTGCGATAAACATCTGAACTGGTTAATGTTGGTTATCAGTCACTAGGCAACCTTGTGTCACATGTTACTGCTTTAATACTTTGCAAAAGTATAAATAAAGGCCTTTACTATTGTTTGGGAGGTTGTCCTGCCAAGCAGGCAGAAGAGTGACCTCCTAACCCAGCCTCTGTCTTCTTGTGTATCTTTTCCTCATTTCTGACAGTGTTTCTCCCTGGGTAGAATGGATCACACTGAGACACCAATAGATCCCTACACTTTTAGCAACAGGAGGGTCACTCCCCAAAACTGGCCCTCTTTTTGGATATTATGCTGGTGCTCAGAAGTTGATGAAGCCTGGGGCGTGAGAGGAAAGCTCATGCAAACTTATATCTATCCCATGGGGACATGGGGTCCTCTGTTGGAGCAACAATGTCTTTATTTTTTTTTTTTTCGGTTACATCTCAACATTGCGTATTATGTGAATTTTTTACAATACAAACAAAAAAGGAGTAACAATGTCTTTGAGTAGCACTCACCAGGCTGAACATTGTTGCTAGATGGAGCTGTTATTAATATGTTTCCACTCAGGACCCATACCATCTGTTGAGAATCACGAATGTCATAGTGATTGGGAGTCTGCTGAACTGTCAGATGAGAAAAAAAATTGCAAAACACAGGTGAACTTATCATAAATTTTCAGAGTTTCAACTTCAGAATTCTTGGAGCAGGCATATTGTTCTAAGAAAAGTTTAGAACAAACAAGGCAGGCTGGTTTGTGGATGAAAACTTCAGAAAGAGTATAAAAGTATCCATTGTCCCCAGAATCCTTCAGTATTTACTCTTTTGAATTTATCTTGTTTGGCTTGATAAAGTAACTGTGTGTATTAAAAAAAAAAAAAAAAAAAAAAAAAAAAAAAAAAAAAAAAAAAAAAAAAAAAAAAAAAAAAAAAAAAAAAAAAAAAACAGGCCTACTATTTCATCTGGGCAACAGTGTATTGAAGCTTTCATTATCTTTTAATTGAAATGAACAAGCAATTTTAATGCAGAAAGTTACAGAATAATTACATCCTTCAAGATATTCTCACATGTATTTCTGGGGACATTAGATAGAACTCATACACTTGTACCTGAGATGATGGGGTCTTGTTTAATACTGTGTTTGGTGAAGTGGGATAGAGCTGGTTGCAAACTGTTTTGAGATTTACTACTCACGTCCGTTGTAAGACATTAGAGATCCTGGCTTTCTGTGAGGACGACACGGTGTATCAAAGGAGTTGAACAGGACGTTGTCAGCTGCTGTTCGTGAAGAAAAAACAGCATGTAAGCTATTTATCTTCCCATTCCCCTGGAGCTTTGTGTAAAACTTTAGATAAAGGTTTGTTGAGTGCCAATCAGAGTCATTTAAAAATTTTTTTCTTTAAAAAATTAGTTGTACAGTTAAAATGGGTTCATTTTCTCAGTTTAATACATGCACATAACAGCCATTGATAAGATTAGAGCAGCTGTAAGCAGGTGCAGGGGCCAGGGTTCAATCCCTGGGCCTGCTGTGCCAGCTGTGCCCCTGGGGTGTGCTGAGATGGCAATTGAGATGGGGGCATGGTGGCACGAGTCTATAATCGCAGCTCTTGGGCGGCTGTAAACAGGCAGATCACTATGAGTATGGCCTAGTAGTGAGACCCTGATCACCCTGTAGACCCTTCCATAAAATATAAACAAATAAACGAAGAAAAAAAACAATCTTTGATCATATTGAAACCATCACCTGACTTCCCGCATACTCTGCACTGGTTTCACATGGGGGTGGATAGCTCAATGTCTACAATATATTTTGCTCATTTCCACACATTTATTGTCTCCTCTTATCCCTTTTTCATTTCCTTCTTCTTGCCTGATAATAGTCTTATATACAGATTTTAAAGGAAAAATGGTAAGAACATGCTCAAGGTGAGCAAACTCTAGTTAGGAGAGAATGGGATGGAAAATTCCTTCACTGTGTTGGCCATTGTTGCCCTGGTTCTCCAGGTTGTGATAGCCATGAGATGCCATCTACCTTTGCATCTGAGGTGGTTAGGAGGTTGCGAAGGATCACTCCAGGCTGCCCCAGAACAGTGAGACTCTTGAGTTCAGGGAAAGGAGGTACTGTGTGTTTCTAAGAAAGGTTAAAAGGCAGGTAAGAAATACTTATGTAACACCAAACAATTATGACAAAAAATAAGTTCATCATGGAACATCTTTATTAAATTGGTCAGATATCTATGAAAACAGAATTTTAAAAAGAGACAGAGAAAAGTAAAAAAGTTGCACATAAAGGCATAACACTTTGAAATCACAGGAGACTCAGGACAATCTCTTAAAGGCCAAGAGAATTTGGAGTGAAGCATTGAAGACCCTATGAATAAATAATTTCCATCATAGATGAACTATCCAACAAAGCTGTCCTTCAAAATAGATGCAGAAATAAGGTAGTTCTGATAAAAGAACCATCTCAAAAGATATATGAACAGAAAACCAACATTTGAGAAAATTCTTATGTATATTTTCTACAGAAATTATAAAACAGACACTAAAAACACACAAGAAATCACTGACATCAAGAGATAACAGCAAAAATAAAATGCCAGGAAAGAAAACAAATGATTCCATAACAACGAAGGCAATCATCATGAATAACCAATACATGTCAGCAATATCTATTCATGATACCGGTCTCAACTCTCCCATTACAAGACATAGACAGGCAAGCCAGGAGTGGTGGCACACGCCTTTAATCCCAGCACTCAGGAAGCTGAGGCAGGTGGATCGGTGCAAGTTCGAGACCAACCTGGGCTACAAAAGTGAGCTCAAGGTCAGCCTGAACTGTATAACGAGACCCTGTCTCAAAAAGACAAAAAAAAAAAAAAGACATAGATAGACAGCAGAACAGAATAATCTACTGGCATGCAAGAACTTCATCTAATACAAAAAGATAGTCCCAGTTTGAAAATTAAAGGATACAAAGCAACATGTTATGCATTAGCACCCCAAAAGCAATCAGAGGTAGCATCTGTAATGTCAGACATGAAAAAATTCATGCTAAAGTTGATTAGATGGCACAGAGGTCACTGCATAGTAGTTAAGGAAACAATTCAACAAGAAGAGGCAACATTAATAAACATACATGCACCAAATCCTGAAGTACCTATCTTCTTAAAACCTGCTGAATATAAAGATCAAATAAATACTAATGCATTCATTGTTAGGGATCATAACATTTTACTTTCCCAGTGACAGATCAACTAAATAACCCCAAAAAGAAACAGCACAGATCATTCACACCTTTGGAGGTATAGATTTAAAAGATATATGGAGCTTTCCATCCTTTTAAAACAGAGCATACAAAATTTTCTCCAACACATGGTACATGGTACTTTAAGCAAAGTAGATCACATACTAGCCCACAAAGTCAACGTAAGTAAATATGAAATAATTCTAGTAATCCCATATGTATTATCAGACCAATAAGATGAGAAAATAGGAATCGATGATAAAAGAAATTCCTAAAAAGGAAAAAATTCAAAATAACAAGATATGCCTAATCAACTAATAGAGTCAGACAAGTCAAATGAGAAATTTTAAAATATCTGGAAGTTAAAGACAGTGACTACACAACTCAGTGAAACCTATAGCACCTATGGAAGTGATTCAAAAGTAAAATCTATTTCAATCAATGATACTACAGAAATAGAGAAAATAAATACATAACCTTATGAGAAATCTTAAAATACTTGAGATAAGACAATGAACCATCCCCGGTGCAAAATTAAGGGGAACTATTAAAGATGAGAGTGGAAATCAATGCAACTGAGAGTAGAAAACTACAAATAATCAATGAATCAAAGAGTTGATTCTTCAAAGGAATAAATAAAATAGATTTATAGATGAATGAACACTGTCCCTACTCTTTCTGTTTTATCTTGATATTCATTCATTTTGTCTCTTGTCCTTTTCTACAGCTTCTTAGAATTTGTGGTGATCATCCTTAGTCCCTCAGTCTTCCTTATGGTATAGTTCGTTTTAGCTATTGCTCTGTTTTCCCTGCTATTCCTGAAAAATTCCTCTTCCCTTAGGACAGAATGAGCCTGCTAAGCGGAAACCAGCTACATACAAATGCCTGGTCTATGATGGAAGTTGTTATGTAACTACATATCTTGCCCTGCTGGTGAGAGATGCCAAAACAGCAGCCTCAACAGATTATGAGTTTCTAGACTGTGCTTGATGATACTATTATTACTGGTTTACTACTTTAGCCAAGACATCATACTGCTCATAATTTATTATTCACGTATGTATGGTAACACTGTGATGATTTAGAATCACAGTCATCTTCATAGTGCCATACTAAAGTACTGGGTGCTGGGCTAAATAGATAACAATGCAGAACTCTTAATAAGTGGGAAGATTGGATCCTGGGACAGACTCAAAGACTAACTATCTTCTAGACTTAGCAGATATCTTAGAGTTAAAGACTTTCCCTAGAGAAACTTTCACACCAGGGATGAAGATTTCTAACAAGAAAACTTCAAACAGTTACAAACAGAAGCAAAATCCATTCTCAGACTTGTAGGCTTCAAACAGCAAGTGCAAGAGACAATGATTTAGAGGAGAAAAAGAAGTCATCCACCAGAATTCACTGCAACGACAGTAGAAGAAATGAAATATATACATATATTAGGCTATAGGCAGTGGTTCTCAACCTTTCGAATGCTGTGACCCCGCAATACAGTTCCTCATGTTGCAGTGACCCCAAACAGCGTGCTTTCCAGCTGAATAGCGCTGCTGCAGATGGTAGTGCGACTCTCAGCTGCTAAAGCCATCAGAAATTATTTTTGATGGCTTTAGGCGACCCCTGTGTTATGGTCATTCGACCCCCTGGGATTGCAACCCACAGGTTGAGAATTGCTACCATGGAGGATATCAAAACATGAATACACTCAGGTAAAAAAGAGACGATGAAAATGAAGAACTTGCTTAGCAAATTTAGAGTAGACCCAGATAAAGAAATACAGAAACATAGAAAAATAATGGAAACTATGAATGGAGAACATAAGAAAGAAAGAGAATCCATGAAATATTTGTCCAGGAAGTTTAAAATTCTATTGGAATTTGGCACAATTTTATGAAAGAAAGTGAAGATAAAATATCAGACTTAAAATATAGAATCACGATTAGTGATCACAAAAAAGAAAGGTCTATTAAAATTTTCAAAGGGCCATGAAAACACAACCCAAAACCTGGAAGATAATGCAAAGAAGAATAATATAAGACTGAGTGGAATAAATGAAAATGCACAAGTCAGCACAAATATCATTTTAAAAAACCTATTGACAGAATAGCAGAAAACATCATAGGATCAGCGAGATAGCTCAGTGGACTAAGTGCTTGCTTCAGCAAGCACAGGGACCAAAGTTCAATTCCTGGCACTGCATGCCATGGTGGCCCTGCTTGCAGTTGCACTGGGCCTGCAATGGAGTCTGGGCATAGTGGTGCAAGCGTGGAATCCCAGTACTAGAGAGACTGAATACAGGAGGATCACTATGAGTCCAAGCTTCACAGGGAGACCCTGGCCCCCTAAAAGAGAAAACATCCTAAGTACTGACAAAGAATTTAACATGCAGTTATATGAAACATAGAACTGCAAAAGTCATGAGCAAAACAACTCTACACCAGTGTAATAGTCAAGATTCCAAAAATCCAGCTCAAGAACAGAATATTAGAACTGTTAGTAAAGAAACAAGTTACCTATGTAAAAACCTATCAGAATCACAGTAGACTTAACACAAACCCTATATCAAGGAGAGCTTGGGGTGAAGGATTTCAAGCCCTGAAAGAAGGAAATAATTTATGATCCAGATTGATGTATCCTGAAAAATTACCCATCTGAATTAATGTAGAAATAAAATATTGCCATAAAAAGAACAGCTGAAGAAATTTAGGACAATCAAACAAGCTTTGCAAAGAGCTCTGAAGGACTTTCTAGAAAGAGAAAACAAAGAACACAATTCAAAGAGTACCAATCGACAGAAGCTACCAGGCATGGCAAGGAATTAAACAGACTGAGAGGGAGTCATCAATAGGAAAAACATATAGCAAAGACAAACCTTTACATATCAGTTATACCCATCAGTGTTAATGGTCTCAATTCACCATCAAAAGAAAGAGTCTTGTAGAATAGATTAATAAACAAGAAATGAACAATATGCTGCGTGCTAGGAACACATTTAACTCAAAATTAAATTTAGAGCCTGAAAGTCAAAGAATGGAAAACAATACTCCATGTTACAAGAATTCAGAGAAAAGTAAGAGTAGATATACAACTTACACGAAGCATGAACATTAAGTCAAGACTGACCAAAAGAGATAAAGACATGACATATTGTTAAGGGAAAACTCCAAGAAGAATATGAATATATATTCACCCAAAACAGGGGAATCCACCTATATAAAACAGATATTAATGGGTGTGAAAAATAAAAATAAGCACTAATACAAATGTATTGGAGAATCTTAATAACCCACTGTCACAAACAGATAAATCAACTAAACAAAAAACAAAGAAATATCAAAGCTAAACCAAACCTATGCTACGAGGAAGGAGCTGCAAGACTGGCAGCCAGTGGAGCACAGTGGACCCGTTGCGCCTCAGCAGGCCTACTGAGATAGGCAGTCAGCAGGGCCCACATGGACAGGGCTCAACTGGAAGAAGCCAAACACACCCTCCAGACCCAAGCTTGGTCTGACCAGTCAAGCTTGAGTTCAGTAGATCCAGATTCTGTGATCTGAGATGTGCTGCTGGGCCCAGCCATACTGCTGGAAAAACTGGTTTACCACATGCCTAGAATTTAAACCAGACACACATTTATCACTATGCACTAAATTAAAGTCAACCAGAACTAAAATCTAAATATTTAAACAGAAAGACTAAATGTGTTGGGACCCAAAATAGGCAGAACTCTTGAAGACATAGGTATAGGCAAAGACTTCATTAATAAAACTTTGACTACATGGGAAATATAAAATTGGGTAACTTGGAGCTGATGTTATTAAAATGACTACATAGCAAAAGAATGTACCACTGAGTAAAAAGACAAAATACAGAGTGGAGGGAAAAAACCCTTAGCTAGTTGTTCTTCAAAAAGAGGACTATGGGTCAGCCAAATATCCTCACGGATTAATGCACCTGTAAGCAGGTTTAGGCGTTGGGGGTTTGATTCCTGGGCCTTCCGAGCTGGCCCTGCCCCAGGGCGCACTGAGATAGTGACTGAAACTGGGTGTGGTGGCACACGCCTGTAATCCTAGCTCTTGGGGGTCTGTAAACAGGTGGATCACTATGAGTCTGATCTAGTAGTGAGATCCTGAATAGCCTGTAGACCCTTCCCTAAAATACCAAAACAGAAAGAAAGAGAGAGAGAGAGAGAGAGAGAGAGAGAGAGAGAGAGAAGAGAGAAAGAAAGAAAAAGAAACAAGCAAGCAACAAAAAATCCCAGAATTTTAAAGATTGAATGCAAAAGTGGGCATCAGAAATAGACACTTCTCAGAAGAGAATTATGAATGGCAAACAAATACCAGAAAAATGTTTAATGTCACTGATCATTTGAAAGATGCAAATTAAAACAATGCTGAGATTTCATCTCAACTCAGAGAGAATGGCTATCATCAAGAAATCAGTCAATGACTAATGCTGATGGGTCTATGAGGAAAAAGGAACCTTTGGACTTTTGTGGTGAGAACACACACTGGTGCAGCCAATGTGGAAATTAATGTGGAGTTTCTTGAAGGTACTGGGATCAGAGGTCCTACTGAACCCAGCTACTGCCCTTGTTTGTGTCTTCCCGAAAGAATTACAAACATCCCAACACAGTGACATATGCACATCCAATTTTATAACAGCACAATTTGTAAAGCCTGTATCTTGGAAGCAGCCCAAATGCCAATCAAAAGACAAATGGATAATAACAAAATCAATATCTCTTTAAATATAATGAAATGCTACCCATCCATAATGAATGTTGATTTTAAGACATTTCTAGTTAAATGGATGCACCTTAAGTTTATACTCTTAAGTGAAATAAATCAAACACATATTATTATAAATATGACATTGACTCTATGGTATGAGAAATAGAAAGCACAAATAAAACCAAAAATGTATAATAGATATGATGAAATAGGAAATAATTTTTCCATGGGCAGGGGCTATTAGGGAAGATGAAAGGGAAAAGAAAAAAAAGAGAAAAAAGATGAAATAGAAATTAAACTTTCTAAATAAGAAAAGGGAGCGGTTAAAGAAACAGAAGAGGAATGGGACAAAAAGAAATAAAATACACACTGTGCAGGCTCAAACTTCTTATGGTGAATAGGATCATTATGCATATCTAAATTGTACTAATAACTTAAATTATAATAAAATAATACAATTTAGTACATACACATAGTGGAATACTACTCTACCATAAAGAACGGTACATTTAAGATACTTGTTATGAAATGAATGTATCTTGAAAATATGTTCAGTGAAATAAACCAGACACAACTTAAAATTTCATTTAGTGTCTCTCATTTGACTGAGGCAAAGTACAACCAAGATACAGAATGGCTAAAAAGGGGAAAGGTGATGGATCTCTTGCAATAGGAATGTGGTCCAAAGGAACAAGGGTAAGGGATGAGTAGAAGGGAAAAAGAAATTAAGAAAAATAAATACTCCAAGTACAGGAACCTAATACCATAGTTAATGTAACCATTGTATGTTATATTATTATAGTAAGCTAAATTAGAAATAAATATACAGCAGACAGGGACTGGACTTTCAAAGAAATCATCAAAGAAATAAAGACATGAGAATTGTGGGTGGAGATATATTTGAAGAATACCAAGCCTCCAGATAGATACAATGAGTAGCTCTGCATGCTCCCTAAGGGATAAGTAGAAACAAAATTATATATACTTAGCCCCACATGGTCCAAGAAGTCCAGATTTGCATCAGTCACCCAGGCAGGTGAGCAGAGCATCTAGAACCTTCTCTTTCCCAAAATGCTTTTATTCTTTTCTACCCACTTTCCAACTGGACTAATACTAACTAATGGACTATACTTATTAGCCAGTAGGTTGGTTATAGTTTGACTCATGTTGTACCCACATCATGACTTTGTTGAGTAAATTACTGCTCACCCAGGGCCTTGGAAGCAACCCTCTTCCAGTTCTCCTGTATTTCTTGTATTTCTCAGGTTCTATTTCTCAACAAACCTATCTTACTCCTAACCTCTCTTGTCTGCTGAAATTCATTCTTCAATTTCAGAAGACAGGAGCTAGGCACATCTGATACCAAGCAGTTTGGTAGTTACAGTCTTCCTGTATCAATCACATGAATTGAGACAACGTCAGCAAGAATGAAAACTGGGATAGGGAAACTGGAGGAGAAAGTGGTGATGGATAAAGGTTTTTAAAAGACATGTAGTATGTACAGATAACTCTAACCCAAGAAAACTGTAGACTACATGAGCTACACAATATAAAACAAAATAAGAAATATTAAAGGAATAGCTCCAGCTCTTCCAGTTCTCTATAATCCAGACCAAGCACCCCAGATCTACTTCAAGCTCAGATGTACAGTGAAAGAAGTTTCCCTGCACATAAATTCTGAGCAGTAGTAGTTACCTGTCTCCTGAAGTCTTCTATTTCCTGGGTTCAGACACTTGGCTCTAGAAGCACCTCAGGGCTGTGGGAATCTGACCCACTATTCTTTGGTTTTTAATGAGCAAGTAAAGAGCTCTGTATCCTGGCCCTGAGTGTGCCCACTTTGGAAAGGAAAGTCGGCTGGCCGGCCGGAGGTGCTACAAAGCTCTAAATAGGTAACAGGAAGCAACGAGGTGTGGCTGGTCTGGTCTCCTTGAGATGCAAGAGCAGAAAAAACACCCAGAGACAACAATGAGGCCACACGCTGAGTTAAAGAGGTTTTGGAGGCAGAGGTGTGGCTCATTTGACTCACTGAATGGCTTGGGGACTTAGCCCTATTTCCATCTCCCTGTGGCAAATCACAGCTCTGATCTCAGGTATTTTTCGTATTGTTTGCGCAACGTGTTTAAAACTCATATTGCACAAGTCTGGAGAGCTTATTACTATTTCTGACAAAGTTCTAAGGGCTTTGTTTGAATAAGTTCTTAACCCTTAGGACACTTCTTATTTTAAGGAGTAAAAACAAAAACAAGAGCAAAAACAATGACACAAGCAGAGTAGCACGCAATGCATATGGTGCAGAGTTTTCAAACAAGAATAAAAAATTAACAGTGGTTGTTGTATTACACATTTTTATCATCACATCTGTTGCTCAGGTTGACAGATATAGGTATGCAAGACTGGTGAAATAATTAATCCTTAACACTCACTTTCGATAAAGTTTAACTTTTTCCTGTCCTTTTTATTTTTAATTTATTTTAAATAGAGTAGAATAGTAATTGAGAAGACACTAGAAACTGTACACATTTAGAAGAACAAGATGAGAGGTATTCGGCTCTGGGTTTTTGTACTGCACGTGGCTGTCTTTGATGTACTTCCCCAGATTATAGACACTAGCATATAGAGCTAGTCACGCTGAAAGTTTTAAGTATTAACTTGTATTTTCAAAAAACCGACGGAAATCAGCACTGCACTCATCTCAGCTATCCTGGTGTGCACGTGCACGCTTCTCCCCTCTCCTTTTCTCCTCTCTTTTTTCCTTTCCCTCCTCTTCACTGCTTATTCCCTATGTTCAGCTCTTTTCCATTTCACCGTAGCTATTACTCCTTTCAGATTTTATGTATTCTTTCAGGTCTTTACAGTAGGGAGACAATGCAATATTTACACACGTAGCTCTGATTTCTTTCACTTATGACCATAGCCTCTTCTTGCATCCATTTACCCATAAAAGTCTCAAGTTTGTCTTTATTTATAGCTGAGTAACATTCCAGTGTACAGAAATACCACATCTTTTTTATGCATTCCTCAGCTGATGGTCATGCTGGCAAATTGTGTTGCTATAAAGATGGGTGCACATATATCACTGTGGTGTGATGTTTTTCCATTCTTTTGAAAAAATACCAAGGAAGGAACAGCTGGGTTGAAAGGACTTCTAATCTTCATTTAAGGGGGGAGTCTGCACACTGATTTTCATAGTAGTTGTACCAGTCTACAATCCCACCAACAGGGGAAAAGGGTTTCTTTGTCCCCATAGCCCTGCCCTCCAGAATTTTTTAATTATTGTTTTTATGTGATTGGTACAGGGTTTCCCTGCGAAGCTCTGGCTCGTAGGGATCCTCCTGTCTTCAGCCTCGCCAGTGCTGGGCTTACAGGTGTGCACCACCATGCCCTGTCACCCTTGCTGGCTCTGTGTGTTCTGAGAGTGGAGGCAGGGCTGGCTTAGCATGTGTTGCCCAGGATTGAACCCTAATTTCCTGTGCTTGCCTAAGCAGGTGCTTAGCTCACTGAGCTATCGTGCAGGCCCTTCTAGCATTTGTTACTAGTGATTTCTTTGTGACAGTCATTATGTCTCAGGTGAGATGGTATATCAAAGTTGATTGAATTTGCATTTCTTGAATCACTAGTGGTATGGAACTGTTTTCATGTATTTATTTGCCATTTATATTTCTTCCTCTGAGAGTTGTTTATTAAGCTCAGATGCAAATTTTGGGTTTGGTCTTTGAATCTTAGTGGCCTGATATTTTTTAGTTCTTTGTATATCCTAGATATCCTTTGTCTGAGTGATTGTTGGTTAAGATTGCTTCATGTTGTGCGTTATCTTTTCATTTTGTTTGTGATTTCTTTTGATGTGCAGAAACTTCTCCATAAGATGAGAACCTAGTTGTTGATTCTTTAAAGTATTTCCCAAGCACTTTGTGTAGGTTTTTTTCAGTATCAGGGAATTGAATTTAGGACATTGCGTGTGCCAGGCAGGCACTTATGCTGCTGAGCTGTCTCCATGGCTCCCATGCTTTTTGGTTTTGTTTCATGAACTCTATGTTTTCAAGATTTCTAAGAACTTCCTATTTACTGCTCTGTTTTGGAATTTAGATTTTTTAAAAATCAATTTTGACATCAGTTTAGTGCATAGTGATAGACCTGGGTTTAATTTTAGTTTTTAGCATAGGGAGAGCTAGTTTTTTCAGCACGATTTGTTAAAGAGGTTATCCTTCTTCCAGTGAACCTCTTTGGCCCCTTTGTCAAAGATAAGGTGGCTGAGTGTGTTTGCAGTTGTATCTGGATCTTCTGATCTATTCCATTGATCCTCACTTCTGTTTTTACTAGCACCATACTGATCTTTATATTGTCTTCTTTTTTTTTTTTTAAATCAATGTCTTCTTTAGAAATGCATAGTAATACTTTCATTATAATTATTAGGTCTTGGCCGGGCGTGGTGGTGCACGCCTGTAATCCCAGCACTCGGGAGGCTGAGGCAGGAGGATCGGTGCGAGTTCGAGACAGCCTGGGCTACAAAAGTGAGCTCAAGGCCAGCCTGAGCTGCATAGCGAGACCCTGTCTCAAAAAGACAAAATATATATATTATGTCTATTTTTGCATGGGTGATTATTTCTGATCTGATATCCTCTACATTTCTGCAGTTGTTTCTTTACCTCAGTTGCTGTTATTTGAGAGATTTTAAATGTGTGACTTCCAGTTCCTTCTATGTTAGTATCTCTTGGATTTGTTCTGGGTGGGCTTGTAGCCTGAAATTGCATTTTGTTCCTTCACATTGTAATATTTGGTTGCTGAGAGAAATCTTTATTTTGATTTCTGTGATACCTTTTCATAAAAGTTTAATGGTAGGTGGCTGCGTCACTGCAATCAGAACCTCTCTGTAAAGGGTCCATTCTTTAGGTATCTCTCTTGTGTCAGGGATTCTTGTTTTGCATGTGTCCCAAGATTTTGCCTTCTCTATTGAATGAGAGAGAGTGGGATATTGGTTTCCATTTGGCACTGTCCTCTATCCTTCAGCATATAATTTTCTTGAGGTTATTACCCAAGCATCTCTTGATATTATTACCCAAGGGAAAATATGGTGAAGGCAGGTATGCTATCCTACCTACAGTAGTACGTTTAGCAATACTAATAACAGCAAGTGAAACTTAGAAGTTGACAAACTTTGGTAACTAATATTGTTGTATTTTATACCACAGGAGCAAACACTATGGTTATATAACAAAGCAAAATGTAAGTTGGGAATTTATAGGTGAGCCAGTTCCCTTGAGTTCTGTCTGAGCACCTCCCCTTCATGCACCTGGAGCCTTCAAGGTGGACTCATTCACCTAAGTTACCCCCTGCCACCTCCATGCTGTGAGAATCCTCCCAATAGGTCTGGGTCTCGACCAGCCAGGCCTGCCTAATCGATCCATTATTTATTTCTTATGGAATAGAACAGAGGCCCTGAGCAATATGAAAGGTTACTCAGCACCAAAATATTCCAGTAAGCAATTTTTACTTCCTGTAAGTGGAAATGCTGGATAGCAATTGTTGTTTCAGGGTAGAAAAATGTTTAAAAAGTGCTCACAGAAGAGCAGAAGTTTTCTCTTGAGATCTTCTCAGCATGAATCTTGATAAAATCTGTATTAGGTCAGTTAAGTACTAGTACTCCCAAGGCTTCTGTTTTAGAACAGGACAAGGAAGAAATAATATTTGAAATCACCTTTAACAGTCCTTTCCTTTGGAGGGAACAGTTACATATGGTTATGAAAACATCAGTTTTGGCTATCAGCTGTGACTATCCAATAACCAAGGCTATCAAAGAAAAAATGAGTAGCCTATACAGCTGGACATCTCTTTCAGTTTAACTATCAATCTGGGCCCATCCTAATAATTGTACCTGCTTTCACAGTTGTAAAAAGTTTTATTCCTTCTGTTTATTATTTGAAGAATTCTCTTTTAATTGACCTAAAACAATTTCTGACTAGTCTATTTATAGACACAATGACTCAAGAATTTTTCATTGGTGAAAACAGGGTGCTAATTGTTATGATCTGATTCTCATAGGTCATCAAAATAGTTGAGATCTTTAAATAGAGAGCCTTTTGAGTTGAAGAGCTGTTGGATAGGACTCTAACTATGAGTAAAAGAGCAGCTACATGGAAAACCTTATTTCAGTCTTTTTTTAAATTATGGGGATCCAAGTGGTTCCTGTAGCTTTTGTGGAGACAACCCAGTAAACATTATTCAATATATTATTGCGATATTTTTTCACTGACCATTATCAAAGTTAAGTTTTCTATAAATAGAGCAATAAGGTTTTCTTTCTAACAATGCTCTTTGTACAAAACTAAATTACAAAAGAAGCTTTTCATTTAGGTATGACAATTTACTAGTGTTAATTTCATGGTGTATTAAATATATTCATACTTCCTGGATGTGCAGGTCTTCTAATATGTGAACCTAGAACTGTCTATACTGATAAGATTTTTGTTTTAGATTCAGATATATGCATTTCTCTTGTGCTTTAGGTGCTTGCAGTATCAGACCAACATACTGTCCTTCAATGAAAGTGGGCATTTATGACGTCTTGTTATACATTTGTTATTAAGCTTGGAGATGCTTAAGTGTCAAACAGTCCACACAATATCACACATTT
>PVJA010016291.1:0-43690 GCA_004027025.1 Myocastor coypus | reverse complement strand
TTTTTTTTTTTTTTTTCCTTTTTTACGCAAGGGTCTGCAGGGTGTTCAGGGTCTCACTACTAGATTGGACTCATAGTGATCCGCCTATCTACAGGTTTCCAAGAGCTGGGATTACAGGCATGCACCATCACACCCTGATAGAACTGCTGGCTCAGCATGCCCCAAGGGCAGGGCTAGTATGGCATGTGGTGCCGGGGATCAAACCCCAGTCTCAGCACTTGTCTAAGCAGGTGCTTAGTCCACTGAGCTAGCTCACCAGCCCTAATACTTTGTAATCATCTAGGCAAAGAAACTGAATTACAACAAAAAAATCATACTAATTCATCTGTGCATTTCTTATGAGTCATGATGTGACCTTTGTGTAATTTGAGGCCCCTCATCTCTCCTGCTGCCTGGGATAAAGCTCAGTGATCGCAGTACGTGCCAAGCAAACAGTGGGCAAACTTCCCTCTCCAGTGCAGGTGCTGTGTTTTGGAACAGACAGAATTCTGTTGTTCTCCCTCCTTCTATCATCTTTTTATACACGTTCAGACAGTAGAACTCCCAGAAAACAGCATTTTGAGAAGAGGAAGGGACTGAGAGTAGAGCAAGGCATTCTGGGAACTATAATAACCACAAATATTCAGATGAAGTTAGAGTAAGAAATGAGCATGAGTAAGAAGGAAGATGGATATATATATATATATATATATATATATATATATATATATATATACCTAATTAGTCACTTACATCAAAGAACCAGTCACAGAAATCAGGAGCTGATCCAGTTGTAAGTAGTCATAAATTTGCTGCCTAAAAGTTTGAAAAAGAGTACTTATCAAACTGTTACATGCCGTGGTAACCCCAGGAGGAAAATTCATCTACACATGTGAATAGTGAATTAGGTGCAAAAATAAGAAAATATCCTTTTACAAACAAAGAAGTTTGCATTTGGTCCCGTGTAATAAAAAAAAGGGACATAGTGACTTGAAGAACGACAGGGAGAGATGGTGACTGAGACAGACAGAGATGGAGAATAGTAATCCAGAGGTAGACATTTTCCCATCAGTTGTGGTGTTCGGCTAAAAGATTGCCAAAGACATAGGATTCTTCTGTTTGCACATAGTTTATTGTCATTTGCTTCCCTTCTTGTGGCCAGCAGATGGCTGCTTTACCTTTAGAATTTTTGCTGAATTGCAGGCAGAAAAGAAGAGAAGCAGAGCCCAAATGACATGTGGCATCTGAGCCTGCTCCCTGTAAGTAACTTCTGGGGAAAGTCAATTCAGTGATCTCTACATACGTCCCAGTGTTCAGAACTCTGTCTCACATTCACATTTGGCTTTAAGGGAAACTAAGAAATGCGTTTGTTAATCAAGACACTTTACTGCTGCAAACAAAATAATGTCACATACAGATAAGGGCTAACAAAATATCAGAGGTGAATGATAGAATCAATTAAGAGTGAAGTAGACTAGCACAATGCCTAGATGACACAGGGCTTTGTGTTCTGCAGTGAGTTTGGTTTTTATTAGTGGCTGTACAATCAGAATCCTTTGAGGGATTGTCTCTTGTGTGGAAACCAGGTTTAGCTAAGACAGAAAAATAGAAAGCTGAAGGCCATATTAAAGAATCTGTTTTATTTTCCATCCAATAGCTAGACTGGTTGAGAGGAGACGGAAGGAAAAAAAAAGCAAAATAACTAACACAGACTGAGGGTTGGGGAGATAGCTCAGAGACAGAAACACTTGCCTGGCAAGTAGAAGGCCCCAAGTTCGATCCCTGTACTGTATGTATTCCTGGCCCCACAGCACCAGGCGCACCATACTAGTGCACGCCTGCAGTCCCAACACTGGGGAGGTGGAGACAGGAGGATCACTATAAGTTCGAACTGAATAGTGATATCCTGTATCCAAAGAAAAAAACTGAATTAAAAGTTTATAAAGGCATCGACGGAACATAGAGCTGAAAAAAATCTGCAAAAGTATGGATGCAAGTGGAAGAACACAAGAAGACTTTTTGGTGTCAGTGTGGAGAAGTTGCTTGGACTATAGTTGCCCACACTGCAGAAGGAAGGGCTGGCTATCACCCACAGCTGACAAAGCAAGGTTTCAAGCGATTTGTTTTGAGATTTCAGTGATGTATGTTAGTCACAATGCCAGAAAGGACGATGATGTGAGTTTGGAGCTCAAAGGTTTTCTATTCCTTACAGATATGTGGTCTTGCCAGCCACTAGCATGTGGCAATAATGGGCACGGGAATATCCAGGGTCCCCGTGTGACAAAGTGTAGATGTAAATGAAGGCCCCAGTGCTGCCAGTAGGGCTATAGAAAGTGTTGAGGAGGGTGTAAGAGATAGCTCATTGGACTAAGCGTCTGCTTAGGCAACCTCAGGAATCCCCAGCACAACAGGCTGCACAGGCCCCCACCCCTGGGTGCAGTGTAATCTCAGTGCTGAAGAGGCTGAAAACAGAAGAACCACCAGGAGTCCGAGCTGCATAGGGAGACCCTGTACCAAATGCATAAATTTTTAAAAAGGTGTTAAGGGAATGATAGAAAATGCTAGCGTGAGCCAGGAATATCAGTTGATATCTATGAATTTTACAAATAGGGATATACCTAAGAAAATTAAAATGAAAAACATGTATTTCACTTGTATAGAATTAGGTTTGCTAAGATAGAAATACTTCACAGGAACTGGAAATGAGACAAAACTAGTGGATCTAAAATTAGATATATATTGACCTAAGAATGCAATGAAAGCAAAGATGTTTCATATTTTATGTACAGGTATTTTAGATTTAATTTATAGTCATTTATGAATATGCATAGATATATGTTACATTTGTGCATATGCTTTGATAAAGCCTAAGCAATATTAGAGATTGTTCAGTGTTTTAAGCATATTTTCCTAGTTCTGGTAAAAGAAAACTCAAAATGTATTTTGTGCCTTTAACTTTGTCATAAAAATATCAATTCTGTTTCAAGACGCGATCTCTCATTGCAACAATGGAGGGAATAGGAAAAAGTCAAAATGTCTAGAAAATGATAACTGGCTTCAACATGCAGAATGAATGTTCAAAGATAACATCAGAGGGTGAACATCAAGGTAAAGGCAAAGAAACTACGCACAGATACTGAAGATAACTGACAAAACATAAAGCATCCCCCTA
Organism: Myocastor coypus; assembly: GCA_004027025.1. Taxonomy (NCBI): domain Eukaryota; kingdom Metazoa; phylum Chordata; class Mammalia; order Rodentia; family Myocastoridae; genus Myocastor; species Myocastor coypus. Next base: position 40,539 of record PVJA010016291.1, on the reverse strand, counting down.
ATTTTTTTCTTGAGTAACTTGAGTGAATGTTTCTAAACTTTATTTTTCATTTCTAGTTTGCTCCAGGATAGAATGATAAGCTTTGTTAATAAGAAGAGGCTAATGGTGCAGTATTTCTTCAGTAGATTGATAATAGTCTCTGTACCGAGTGGTTTGCGATTTCTCTCTGAGAATACTGTTGTACCTTAGCAGCAAATATATCAAAATGTCAACTCCATTTTTGTTTTAATCTATTTAAAGAAAAAAAAATCCACAAGGAACATTAGAAGATAATGCAATGTGTAAAATTAATCACTAATCAGGAGGTCTTTTCCAGTTTTATTCTCCTTGGTTGAATTCCCTCTCCAGTTCGGAACTCAGATAGGCATTCTCTTGCAAGATGTGTATGCGGCTACTGTGCCGGTGCCCACTTTGAGCCATTGCTGAATTTATCAAACAATTCCCTCTCATCCAAATATTCCCAGTACAGTCACTGCTAGTAATTCTCTTTTATGTGTCTTTTCCGTTTGTACCTGGTGGATTCCATATTTTATTAATTTATAAAGCCAGCTCTGCTAAGCTCCCTATGGTTAAGATGATTAGGGCTATAACTGAAATGATATCTTTCACATTGATCTTCACACAGAAGATCTTGTCCTGAAGCTTTGTTTCACATTAAGACACTAACGACCACCTCCACCAGATGACAGCATAATGCAAAAAGCTAGATGAACATTCTTTGATCACCACCTTTGAGAGCACTCTATCCCAACATCCCTCCCATCTGTAATTGGAAAATACTAACTGCACATTTAACTTAAAAAAGAAAAGAAACATACAATATTTCAAAGAAACTTTATTATCTTTGACAATTTTCTAATTCTTAGTTTGCTTTCCCAGGGTACTTTCCATCCTAGTCTGTTTTCCCAAAGTCGGATCTGCTTACCTGAGGGTTATTTTTAATATTCTGAGGGTTTTAAAAAACAATTTCATTGTCTTTATATAAGAACTGAGATGAATTATAAGTCCAGCTGAACTGATTGAAATTAAGTAGCATAGTTATTGCCTATTTATTTGTTAAAATAATTTGTACAGATTAAGCAACAGAGTACCCTCATTTCTGCCATGATAATGGCACTATTTGATGGTGCTTTTCTTTTCGCATATCATTCTGAAAAAAGTAGAATAATCACTCCATAATGAAATCTACAACACAGTATAAAATTTTGGAAAAAAACTAATTATACTTTTTAATTGATCAAATGGGAAGCAGATCTCTTTAGGTAGCCATTAGACATTGTAAGGTTATTTACTCCCAGACTAAAAAATTAACAGTACTATGGAGAATTTGCATACCCAAAGTTTAATCAGTTTCAGTTGTAGGACAAGAATTTTCCCTAGATTCCAGCAGTTGTGAAATTTTAAAGTGGACATTATGTAGTGGTGGACTATAAATCCACAGAAAAAAGCCACGGGGGTAGGGGTGAAAAAATATCTAGTCTGTGTTTTTGTGAGTCATTAGCTCTCTAATGCATCTCAAGGGTTTCCAAGCCAATCAACCAGGAGTCTTATGAAGCCTCTAGTTTGACGTGAGTGGAAGAAATGAAAAAGAGCAAAAGTACTAGCAGTGTTCAATGCTATTAAGATAGTCACAGAAGAGTAATTTAAACTGTATTAACCACATAGAAAGTGAAGGCCCATCACAGATCAAATGTTAAGTTTGGGGACAGGAAACAATTGGTGAGAGTAATTGACCAATATTCATGGAGGAAAGACAGAGAGCAGAAGGGAAGGATGGAAATGATGGCAGCCTTTTAAGGCCTTGCGGTTGGCAGAGATTCCAGTGATAATGTTCTGCCTCCATCATGAGTCTTCCCTGAGGAGGAAAGTGCATGAGCAATGGAAATTCTGGTGTCTCCATGATATGGAACAGGCGTCTCATAGCTGACTAAGGAAAAGTGGTGGGTGCCACCAGCCAATTTTATTCTCATCCACAGAACTTGGAATGAATAATGATCTCTAAAGCCATCTTGTGAAGCCACAATAGCTATTTTGCTTTTAAGATGGCTTCACTAAGCTAAGAAATCGGTGTCATATTTTCAGAGGACTTCCTAATGATCCCAAATTGCTATTACTTTTGAGGCTACATACAATAATCATCTTAAAAACATGACCTATAAGCAGATAAAATTTCAGTAGACTAAGATTCAAAGCTAAGTTGTAGAATGACAAAAGATAATAGAAGTTATCTACATGAATAATACAGATAATAACAAAGGAATAAGATGAATATTATATATACCTAGACCAAGTTAATGTTTATGATGCATTCAAAATGCAATATATATTTTATACAGGCTTTATTTTAATACTAACAAATTTGAAGGATAACATTGCAGTCAGGTGGAAGATGCGCTCTTCCATCTTGAAAGATTCTTCAGTATGACCAGCTGAACATATAAGCATGATTACCTCACTTCCTTGTGCAAAGCACTTCAGAATGCTATATCATGCCATTGTCAGGGTTCACAAAACTTATTTTATATTGTTAGTGATAAATGTGTTAAGTGAGCAATTATATAGGAAACTTTTCTATTATTAACCTATATGAAGGACACATTTTTCCTCAATGGTTCACTAACAATTTTCAGACAAGTAAAAAATTATTCAACAAAAATTAAATCTAATTACTTTGTTAATTTAGGTTATATGATTCACATTATTAAAAATTAATTGACATTTTTCTACAGAAGACAAGTTATTGAAAAACAAATCATTATCTATCTTAAACAAGGTTGGGCTTGGGGTGGCTAGTTCATTGAAATTATTGCATAATAGCAGAGGTAATATCTCCTTTCTCATGTCTTCTCTTATCACTTAATACTAAATATTTTTTAGATACCAAATAAAAAAACACATATGAGCCTCATTTTCTGTTGACCAGGACTCTTAGTTACAAATATAAACTCCCAATTTCAATGAGGTTAGCCAGAAAAAAATAAAATCGCTTTCATTGCATGCACATTGCTACCTGAAAGTACAAGGCCCCCAGGTATTCACTTTACTATAAGGAAAGCCTTAGCTAGGTCAGGCGATTTTAGACCCAAAAGCTTTTTTCCAAGATGGGTTGTGCCTTCGTGAGATTGGAAGGTTGATGCTGTGGAAGGCTCGTCTGGGGCTGAGGACAGGGGACTAAAGTGTTCCTGTTTCCTCACCTGGCCTGATTTGGTTCCCTTATGACCTAGGTGCTGAGTTCTAAAAGCTTGTCTTTGTCATTTGAATATTTTCTTGCCAATATCCAATATTTATTGTGTATTTTGGCCTTTATTTACACTTTCTGTGTCTCACACTAGAGCAACTGTGTGATGTTTGAATATGTGTGTCCAATGTATCTTACTTGAGCATGGTGTCAAGGTAGGGAAGGGAAAGGGGAAAGAAAAGAAGAGACAAAAATGAAAAGAATAGAAGAAAAAATGGAAATGTAATTGTAAATTTGTGAATAAAGAGGGGTGTAAAAGAAGGGAGGAAAATGAGAGAGAAAAGAAGAGTCAAGCTATACCATGTATGGATACAAGCTCCTTATGATGAATGCTGTCATATATATATATATATATATATATATATATATATATATATATTACAAACACAATAGAAAGTTAAAAAATAACGCAAAGGTTCGCACCACACAAGCCAGAGGCAAGGTGTGTCAGTCCTGTATACCGGTTTGAAATGTTGTACAGAGTCCCTTTCATGATAGTTACTGGCTTGGCAGACTCAAGGCAAGAGAGCATCAATTCTTAATGAGAGGGGTGTGGTGAATGTTTCAGGAAATAAATTCTTCCACATAACTGAAGCTTAGAAGCACCGTAGCCTGTGCCTCTGTCTATTGGGTCGTATCTCTCTACACTAGCCTCCTTTTCCTCACCAACACAGTTTTTCACCACAGAGTAAGGAATGGAGGAGCTGCAGCTCACATACCTAAGAGGCTCAGTAGAGCCAGCCTCCTCTCCATCAGCTGGCTGGGAAGAAGGCCAGACAAAGACACAAGCACATGAAGAGCAGAAATGAGAGAGCGCTCTGACATCAGCTAGCCTCGTCTTTAACTTCTTTAAAACTTGACCAATAGTGAAACAGCATAAAAATTCAACTTGGAGACTCTAGAAACTTGTAAGGGCCAGCCAGATAGCTCAGTGGACTGAAGTGCCTACTGAGGCAGGTGCAGGGACCTATTGTGCCCCACAGGCCCTGCCCCAGGGCCTGCTGGTAGAGACTGAGACTGGGCATGGTGGTACACACCTGTAATCACAATGCTCAAGAGGCTGAAAATAGGAGGATCACTGTTTGTCTGATCTGTGTAGTGAGACCCTGTGAACCCTGTGTTAAACACATAAAAAAAAAGAAAGGAACTTCTGCACAGAGATAACCTTAAATCAGTACTAACATTAAAGGAAAGAACCAGTATTTAAAAAGGGAAAATAATGATCCTGTGTAACAAATTTGATTTCTCTGATCATTTTAATGCAATATATGTAAAACACACAAACTGGGGCTGGCAAGATAGCTCAGCGGTCTACAGTACCTAATTAGGCAAGCTTAGGTGGGCACAGGGACTGCAGTTCAATCCCTGGCACCTCATGCTGCTCCAGCCCTGACCTCAGGGTAGGCTGAGCCAGCCAAAAAATAACATACAACCTGCATGCCTTTGTTTGTGGTTTAATTCTACAACCTTAGTACTAAATAAACAAATAAATATTTGAAATATATTAGTAATAAAAAATAATGTTCTACTTATAAGTTTGAAGGAAGAAAGCAGATTAAATACTTTCAACCTATAAAAGCCTAAATATAAAAGCCAAGTTTTACAGTTTAAAGCATTTACAAAGACATAAAGATTTTATGTAATAAAAAAGTCAGGTTGCATTAAGAAACAACAAATGCTTATTTTCTCTGTTCCACCTATGCATTTTCAAATCCATGACATGAAAATGTAGATATAGTTCATCTACACTTCAGAGATGATATACACTTCTATTTTCTCCACTAGGTATTTCTGAAGGGGAGGGGAGATAGAGCAAGAGAGAGACAGAGGAGGAGATTGACAGAGAGACAGAGACAGAGAGAAAAACAGAGAGACAGAGAGAGGAAGAAGGAGGAGGAGGGCAAGGAGGAGAGAGGAAGGGGAAAGGAGGGTGATGGAAGGGGAAGAGAGGAGAGGAAAAGAAAGGGAAGGAGAGGAGACAAGAGGCTAGGAGACGGTGGGGTGAAGTGGAAGAGAGGAGAGGAAAGAGTTCAGAAGATGGGAAAAGAAAGAGGGTCTGGGGAGATAACTCAGCGGAATAAGTGCTTTTCTGGTAAGTGCAAGGTCCTGAGACTAATCCCTGGTACCGCAAGAAAAAAAAAAAGAAAAGATATTGTGTTATGGTAGAATCAGGTAGACAGCATCCATAGGCCTTCATGAGTTTTGTACCAGATTCTTCTCTCCCTCGTTGCCAGTCGTAAAAACTACCAGTTTCTGTTAGCTTAAGATTTAATACAGTTTCCTGATCTGACTCTGACTCTAATAAGGCACGTTTTTAAGGCTGATAGAAAGTCAAACATATTTGAGGCACTCTGGTAACCAGCTGGGCCAAGAACAAAGTCACTAAGTTTTAGGTGAGGTGATGCTATGTAATAGGCAATCTTCTACGGAGTGTTGTCCCCACTCAACAGAAGAGACACTAAGCATATGCTATACACTTGGAAAACAGAATGAAGAGTATATTAGGTGAAGCAGTCTTTCAGGTAAAAACTGGAGTTCAATTTTGAGAGATTAAGTCAACACAGAGGAAGACTGGGAAATCAGCAAGGGGCCAAAACAGTTCTGAAATTTTGACCAAGCCCTTAGCTTTAACCTTCAATACAGAATGCAAGTCATGTTCTTTGCTTCTAAGTCCTGAGAGGTTTCATGAATCTTTATCCTTCCATGGGTGAGAAACAGATACCTGGTTGCTCCTTTCTCCTCTGAACATGCTCTGGAGCTGTTAAGTCCAGCTGGAGAAGTGGTATCCTAGTCATTTTCTCCTTGCTCAGACAACATATCAGACAACCGATGTTAGAGGAAGAAAGTTTTCCTGTAGTGCAGTTTGTAGAGGATTCGGTTCACAGTTGGCTGGCTCAAAGGCAGTGTAGAATGGCAGAGGGGCATCGCAGAGAAAACAGCAAAGCAGCCAAGTGCTGAAGTGGTGAGCAGTGAGCAGCAATAGCAGCCTCCTTCTGTCCAGGAGGACACTCTTCTTTCCGGGCTACTTGCCCTTTGGGCAGGTAGCACCACATTAGGGTTACCTTGCCATTATCTGTACTATGAACTGTGCCAAACTATCAGTGAACTATCTGAGTAACTACACATCCTTAGCCCCAGCATCATGCATTCTAGACCCCATCGTCTCTGAAAAGACCTATCTATGACTATGCAAGGCTTTGGGCGGACAACTACACATAGCTGTAAAAGGTGGGCTTGTCTAAGATGAGAAAACATGGAAGCAAGCCACCACAGCTATTAGATACTGTAACATAATTTAATGTATTCATGGAAAGTTCATTCAAAGAATCACTGATTAATTAAGATCCACCAAATGAGGCCCATATTATTGGAATTACAGAGATGTAAATGTGTCTTTCAGGTTTTAGGTGTATTTCTTCTGTGTAAAGAGAATAATGATCGATGTGGAAAATGAAAATTACTTCACTGGACACCATCAAAGATTACTGTTTTTTGTATTCATAACTATATCTTTCAAAAATAATGCAGTAATTTGAAGTTTAAGAAGTGATAGGTAAGCAGGAAGAACACACAGAGGAAATACAAGTGCAGAGCTACTGACATAGCCATGTGGTTGAAGCCTGAATCTGGGAATGGGGTCCTTAGCATGAGACTAAACATGCCTGTGTGCCCAGATTTCTCTTTTTTTCTGCTTCTGCTTCTTCAACGCCTCCACATTTTCCTACTCTCATATTCTTGCTCTGCTTTCCTACTATTGCTCACCATCCTCTTCCCCCTTCCTCTTCAACTTATTTTTTAAGTCTCAAGGTAAAATATTCTCATGCTATAAGTTTATTTACGGGAAGTAAAAATTAAACAAATGAAAATGGAAGTCTAGAATTTCAGCCCCCAAAACAGTTAATAAATCATCAAATTGACATGACAGAGTAAGAAAAATGTAAAATTGGGGAAACTAGAAGTTTCTCTGCAGTGACTGCCCTTGCTCTTCACGGCTTGTTCCCTTTCTTTGACTCATAGCCCATGGCAGTTGACTCAAGTGTGGAGGTCACTATCCCAGCAGCCCCAGTCTTAGGAAGACAGAAGGGAAACATGTAACCTGAAATGACATGGCTGCTGAGGCAGCTTGTTGCTCTGCGTGCTTGCATTTCGAAGTATCTCATGTGAGCTCAGTTGCAAAGAATAGCATTCGACAGGGTGAAGGGTTGCATACTCTAAAGAGAAGGCAGGATTCTTGGTGCAGCAAAAGTCTGAAGGACAAGTGCCTGTAGCATCAACTGAAAGTCTCCGTGTATAAAAATGATCTCAAAAAAATTGGACAGCTTTGCATAGCCAACAGAGGGCTAGCAAACTAGATGAACAGATTTAGTTCCGTTCCTGTCTAACTATCTTACTTAGGAATTACCTCTGATGACATTGACTTGAATAAAGCAAGACTACTTTCGTTATTCACATTTACTTCATCACAGTAGCTAGACATTTTGAGTAGAAACAGCCTGCTAGAAACAGAGTGGAAAGTTCCACTGCGCAGTGCAGAGGGAACACTGTGCACCAATTATAGGAAAAGATAAGCAGGTAGCTAATATCTAGTTACATAATGCCTTAGATTCTCTATTTTGAAATCAGTGATACACTTGTAAGAGGGTGATTCTATGAATGAAATTACATTTTGGACATAGTTAAGAAAGAATTATGAATATTGCAACAGTAACTTTTGTCTGGCCTACTTAGTATTTATCACAATGCTTTCCAGATAGAAATCATTCAAGAATAGTCATTTAAACTATAGCCTAATTCTTGAATCTTCCCAATAGTTGTAATTTTTTTTTTACATCGTATAGTGCTGCTGCTTTTCTGAAATGGAGAATATACATGAAACCAAATTCAAGAATAAAATCCTATTTCTGCTATTTTCATATTCAATACTTATTCTGTAACTGTTACATATCAAGTAATATGTTAGTGCCTCTACTTGTAGTGTGAAATTAATACATTCTCTAACTCAAAAGAAAAATAAATGTTTTCTTTTGTTATTTACCTTGATCCTATGGAAGGTTCCATTTTTCTGTTGTTTTTGACTACTAACACAGATTAAAATTTATGTATGTTGAATGTTCTTTGCCTCCATTGCTTGTGTCTCTCCTTGGCTTTTAGTCAAGGGCTGGGTTAGGCGCTGGTTTTAATCATTTGAGAGCCTTTTGAAAATGCAGTCATCTCTTTCAGTACCCTTTGGAAGCGCTTCCCAGTCCTTACACTCATTTCAATATTAGCAACTGTCTTCAAGGATATTTCCCATCAAAGTGTTTATGGCGCCCCAAAAGTTGAAATAATTTCTCTAAAAATCCTTGTTTTATAGTTAGAATGAATTTCCCTTTCTTCATCATGCATTGTACCCTCACATTATGAATTGCTATTGCACAAAATCTATTTATTCTTTGTGGGTATCCTCAGAAGGACCTCATAAATCATGAGAAAGCAGTGTATCTAAACCTGAAATTTTAAGTGATTTTCCAAAGTATGAAAAGAAAAAAAAATCATGTTAAATTTATCAGAAATTAGGAAATACATATTTAAAACTCTTTCTAACCCTGAACTCATAAAGTTCCCTAAGTCCTGCCAGTATCATCTTTTTCCTTTTTTTCACCAATCTCATAGCCCAAATTATCTTCTCCTTAGCTGCTTGGAACATATCCTACTTACTGAGAGTAAAAATGCAAACCCTCATACAGGACACTTCACAAATACTCCTTATTTCCCTAATAGAACTGTGTCATAAGTTTCTATTGAGATTGTGGGGGTCAAAATTTCAAAAATAATTTTCAACTTTTTCTTGTTTGTTGCTGTTGATCTGGCTGCGTTTTCACTGTGGCCAGATGAGGAGAATCAGGTAAGTGGCGAATCTACAAATTGTCAGGGAGAAGAGAACGTGGGAACTGGGAATGACATCAGATGTTCTTGTTTCTGATTTAAATGTAGGAAGCATTAGTTTGCTTATGGAGCCTTTCCTTAAGTCGTCTCTATGTGCAAGAAGCAACATTTTTGCCTTTGTGTGATGAAAACTTTAATTTTAGAAGTTTACTATGTTTATGTTCTATGTCATGAAGTTTAGCTATATTATTTTCATTCCAAGGGTTATAAAATTTGGTTTATAATAAAATCTTTTAACATAAGTCTCAAATCATTGCTTCTTGGGTTCATTTTGTAATTGTTCATATACTATGATCCTTATTTTTGAATAGCACTAATTTCAAATCCCTGTCCCCACACCACCATAATGGCCACTCTATTTTACTTGATTTTCAAAATATTCCCACTCGGTCCTATGTTTTATCAGCCTTAACATTTCCCCGAAATATGTCTCCTAAATGAACCACAGAGGATTCTCCCCTAAATGCCAAGATCACAGTTGGGGAATCATTACTCTGTGTGACTGATTTCTCCCCAAACAAACACTTTGACCATTTAAAAAACGACGGCTTCTGCCGGCAACACTAATGAGCTAACGTGTGCACTGTGGTGGGTGCACATCGCTGGGTACAACGTGGGCTCCGAATCAGATCCTCTGCATTCCTCCGAGAGAGTATCCGTCAGAGTTATTTTCTAAAAATTAATACTAACTGGCAGCTTCCCTAGATTTGAGAATGAGAAAGTTTCCAATAGGTGACAAGTGAAGGAATAAATATCTATAATGTGTGTGTGTGTGTGTGTGTGTGTGTGAGAGAGAGAGAGAGAGAGAGAGAGAGAGAGAGAGAGAGAGAGAGAGAGAGAGAGATCTGTGAAAAGCAGAAACATGAAAATCTTCCTATGGATTCACAGTCGGGGAACCTGGAGCAGCTCATCCACTAATAATAACGGAGACCGTTTCTCTTTTTCCCTCACACGTTGTCTAGAACAACAAACACCTCGTTAAATATCAACATAATTCTTTCCGGATATGGTCCTAAACATAAACATAGGCATGCTGCTCCTTGGCTGTGTCAACTTGCAATCATGCTTCCAATAGTTTTTTTCTATTTTTTCTACTCAGTACTGAAGCATCTGACTGGAAAGTGTAACCTCTTATGACGTCTATCGATGGTTGAGAGTTGTGATCAGGCACTGACCCTCGGGCACTGACCCTCGTTAGGCATGAGAATAGCCTGGTGCCTTCCCACTTCCTTCATGACTATTTGAAGAAAATTTTCTTTTTTCTTTGATGTTATGCAATTTGTATTCAGTATGTTTTTTTTTTAAATCAAAGTTTGCATGAAATTAAAACATTAGAAATCTTTTTATTAAGCAAAACATTCTTTGGCTTCTCTGATACTTCATCCCTCAATTTCTTTTCCGGTAGACAAACACTTACAAAAGATTTAGGGTTTTATTTTTCATTGTTGTAGTAAAAGTAGCCTTGTTTTCAATAATATTATGCTTTTATTTTTCCCTAGTTATCTGTTTTTAGACATTATACATCGACTTTCTGTGTTGAACATTTAATACCATTTCCCTTATACTCCACATTTTCTTCCTCCCCGTTTTTCATGATTGTCATATTATGGTTTTCGTTTCAACTGCTAGTTGACATTTGTGTAAAATTATAACTAGTTCCAGCTAAGCCAACAACTACTAAATAAATTTAATTCCTTTTGAATTCAATTTTCTCTCATGGTATTAATACTTGTCTTTAAATTTTATGTACACCCTATATTATTATATCTGTAGTTAACATAAGTTTGAAAATTTATCGAACTCCAATCTCAATTATCTGTACATTGAAACTTTAAATAGTACAAATGATATTTCATCTCCTTTATTTTATAAATCTTCTTTTAATCATCATTGGTATTCATTTTCCTGTTTCGATTTGTGTTGAAGCCTTTTTTTGGTCTGAAATATAGTTGTGAATGTGAAACTTATTTTTTGCCACTTTCCTATTTTCTTATGCTTTATTTTTAGTGGTTTTATTTCCTTAGCCAAATTCTTAATTTTGCTGAAATACTTCTGCTGTTATATCTAAGTAAGAATGTATTAGAGATAACTGTAATCTACTACCTTCTCTACTTAACATCTTTAATACTCTCATTTGATTGAGTTTAATGGGTAAATTAATACTACATTGAAAATATTTTTTCTTCAAATGTTGAAAGTGTTGTTCTGGCCTTTATTCTGTTTTTAAAAAATATAACATCATTCTGATTACCATGCTTTTGTCTTGTGTGATCTTTCTCTCTTTCAACATATTTCTCCTTTTTCTTTTTCACTTTCTTCCCTCCCCACACTCTAGATGTTGATGACTTTAGATTATTTTCTTTATTCCTAATGTTGTACAACTTTATAGGCCAGTATAAACTTCACTCATGTAATTTAACATTTATTAAACTCTAAAAGAAATGTCATTTATCAGAATTAACATGTCTTAAAAATAGCCTCCTTTATTATTTCTATTTTAAAAAATTTTATATATGTTCTTATCTTTTAAAAATATTGTTAAGTTCTTATCTTTTTTGAGTTATCTGGGCCTGTTTGTAATCTTATTGTATTTCATAAAATTTTTAAAAGTTATAGATTTCATGAAAGCAGAACTCTTTTATAAGCATTCTAAATAATCCATTAAACAGATCAGTGTTAAACATTTTATTGTTAGATTTAATAAATTTTGAATTCCTAATAGCACATGACAGTTTATTCATTTTTTTAAAAAAACAATTTTATTGGTATATTTTTTAAAAAAATATTTATTTACTTGATACAGGGTCTCACAATGCAGTTCAGACTCATAGTGATCATCCTATCTCTGCCTCCCCAGTACTGGGATTACAAGGGTGCACCACCATGCCCAGCTTCAGTGGCTGGCTTGGCTCAGGCCCACATGACGTGTGGTACCCAGAACTGAAGCCAGGTCCTTGCATTAAGCAGCCAGGCAGGCGAGGTATCTCCCCAGGCCCGTACTGGAGTACTTTTGATATACATAATGATGGCATTTGTTGTAGCAAATTTGCACTGTACATAATACATCTTAATTCTTCATCATTTTCCTGTTCCTCTACCCTCTCTTCTACCCCTTTTCTCCTATTTACAAAAGCTTTGTTTCACTTTTTTCTTCTGTTTTCTTTCTCCTTCCATCTTTTCTCCTTCTGCCTTGTGCCCCTTTCTATTATTTATGTTTTTAATCTTCTTTTGAGCAGGAACACTGGCCTTGTAAAGTAAAAGAATTTTCTGTAAAACAACTGCATTGTGAAACCACCGTTGCACTGAGGATATTCAAAATTCAATACATGCAGGATATTTAACCCACTCATGAAGCCCAGTTTTCTGGATGACAGAACACACTTTTGACTATGATGTTTGTGGAAGAAGAGTGGAGAATGGGGACTGAGAGTCTGGTTGCTTGATAGGAAGATGTCATTTTCCTGGCTGGCAGTTCCACACACATCCATTCCCTCTGAAGGTCCTGGAGATCCTGTTCCTAGGCTCCAAAAGCTCCCTGATTTAACACTGTCTCACAAGTGTCTAGAGCTCTTACATGAGCACAGGCAATGAGTGAGTCAGCCTGGGAGTCTAGCTCTGAATGATAGCTCTGTGTATAACCCAGACTGTGTCTTTCCTGGTGTGGGTGCTACAAGATGAGGAGCCTCTTTCATGATGTTTAAGAAAGGAAGGGCTTATTAATTGTTTTGTCACTAGTACTTCCTCCCCAGCAATGTTAATTACAGATTATGATTGCTTTTTCTTTACAAAGTAATTCTAAAGTTATTGTACACTTTTAATCTTCTAGATTTTTTCAGTCATACTTTTACTCACATTTTTTATTCTTTCTTACTTTTTATTTATATTCTGTTATTGTAATTTCAACAGGATAATATTGAATGAGGAACTTAATGTATGAATTCAGCTGCTAACTTTTGACTAAAAATCTATCCTGCTATGGTTACTTCAGCTAGTACAGGATCTAGAACAGAGGGGACTGGTAATCCTTTTCCAATATAAATATTCAAGCAGTAAAATTCCACAGTATTATTTTCAAGTAAATATAATAATATATATGAAATACATGTATATATCACACATATGTATACATATATGTGTAATTATATATGAAACTCCCTTCTTTCCAAAATGTTTTATCATTATTTCAACTTAGATAATGTTCTAGGTGCTTACAAAGAAAATATCTTGACAATATAATGAAAACAGAATATGGGCTTTTAATTAGGTGAGTGATAAAAATATATGAATGTCTAAGTTTAAAATGTTTATTACAGTAACAGACATACAACAGCAAGCAGAAACACTGAAACAACATGCATAATTTGGAGGCATATTTATTTTACTTTGGATGGTCACCAGTCAGAATCATTCCAACAATATCAGGCCTCAAAGAGCCAGGAAGGGGTTTATGATATTAAAAAGAGAGGGCATAGAGAGCTAGAGTACTTGGCTGTCTGTGATTGGTTCATACAATATGCATCCTAGTGACTAGCCATGCATTACAGTGACCAGCTGTTTCCAGAAGACAGAAGTATCAGGAATTGTAACCGGAGCCATTACTTGGGCAACTAACCAACAGAAGTGTTCTGGCTGCACAGGGGGCATTTTCAGCTAAATTTTCCCCTCTCTTATACTTTCACAAGCAAATCTCTGCTGAGCGTAGCACATGTGATCTTCTGAGACAAGGCCCATCTAGAAGCAGTAACATTAGGTTTATCACTGGTATTAGGATGCATCCAGTGCAAGGTTCCCAAGATTGTTGTCTTACAGAGTTTTCTGTAAGTTGTTTATAGGAAGAGACATAGTTTAAGACTTTCAGTTCTGTAACATTCTTGTAAGGGTATTATTCTGTTCTAGGAGAGTGTCCGACGTGTCTTGGACACCCATCAAATCATGGTCACGTGTTCGATTCACTGTTACTTTCTGAAAGAGAGGGAAGCAAAACAAGGACTGGGGTAAGTGGTCTGAATAGGTAGAAAATGAAGGACAGTAGATATGGAACAATCCTGTGAACAGTATCCTCAGGCTCCAAACATGCTTAGACTGGTCAGTATCACAGTGAACAGAACAGGGAGATGAGTATGTTGTTACTTCAGAGAGAGCCCCAGAGGAGCTGTCCAGGGAAGTATTTTTGGTTTGGGTTGATGTTTCAATAATTGGATCCCCAGAGGGGGCTTCAGAGTACAGGTTGGGCACCATGGGTGGCAGGTTCCCAAACTGCAGCAAGAATCAATAGCAAAGTTTTGGTCAAAGTAACTTCCTCCAAAGTGACAGAATCATGTCTAGCCTGCCACACCCCACTCCTAACACAGCTGCTTCCACTCGTAAACAGGGTATATTAAAGATCTGTTGGGGAGATTATTTTTCAGTCATGGTCTCATGAGCCCAGCTTGGTGGGCAGATACATGGCAGGTGTGAGTGGGACACAGTTGTTCAGTAGGTCCATTACAGCCTGTGGCACCTGCACAGTGAGGTCTTGGCCTACATGAACTTCCTAGATTTATTGATCAAAAAGATGGAAGCTACTAAAGCATGAAGGCTGCGGTAAGGAGGTATCCCTTAGCAAGTGGTTCCAAGTATTCTTTTATTTAGGTCACTGGGTGCTCCCATAGCCTGATAGTCCAAGTAGGCATCATTATTTTTGTGAACTCAAGGATCCAGATTCTATAACAACTACAAGAAAATTTTCAATTTCTTTCTGGTAACCAGTTTCTTTCAGATGCTGTAACAAAGCTTTTGTGCCTTTCCAACAGGCAAAAAAAAAAAAAAAAATGCTTAATTACAATGCATGAAACACAGAGCTAGATTGGTGAGACGAGCTTTAGGAGGCTTAGATTCAATAGCCTCCAACATCACAAGCTTCACTGGTGGCCCACTGCAACTTTGGTGTCATTAATCAGAAGTGTGGTGATGTTTTGTGCTGAGAAACTAGCGAGGTCAGCTGTGAGGACTTCTCCAAAGAGGAAAAACAAGTTCTGAACCTTTGGGAGGGTGAGTCCAAGTCAGCTGAATTTTGAGTCCAGAACTGGGGTCCTTCTGTTAAAAGACAAAGAGGGTATGGCTGACAGGAGCCAATGTAAGTCAGAAGAATGTATTCTTTAGATCCAAGCAGGCAGTGGGTGTCAGAAGACAGAGGCAATGTATATGGAGGGCAATTGCAGTAGAATGGGCAGCTCAGAGACTTTTGAACAGGCTTTACAAATAGGATATTATTTTAGAAGTTTGAGAGTCTACAAACATTTTATAGGTTTTAAGCCTTATTTTTTCTTTCTTGGGGGACCATGAAAGATCTGGAATGTGCAAAGAAATAGGAACCAAATACGTTTCTAGGACTTCCATCAAAATAGTGGGAGAGACACTAAGTCTTTGTGGAACAGTCCACAAAGTGTGTATGGGTTGAGAACCACAGGATACAAGCTGATGCATGTTTTTTATGGCTCAGAGATCTTGCTCAAATTGATTAACAGTCTATTAGGCTGATGAAAGGCTGGATATGTGCTTGTGCCTCCCGTGATGTATGACAGCAACAGTGGTAGAGGTGAGGCAGCATGGTTGCTGGCTGGGCCCAGAAGTTAATCTTTAATCCATAACTCTAGGAGGAAAGTTTTCAGAACTTCAGGATTGCAGTCATCTGTCTCGGTTAATGGCGGCATAGTCTTCTTCTTGGGGAATGGCCAAAATTAAACCAAGAGGGAGGCCAACTGGTGAAAAGGAGATTGCTACTTACAACTTAAAAAGATCTCTTTTTAGAAGTGATACAGGACTGGTTTGTATAGGAATTCATGTTTGGTGAGATGTTCTCTCAGACTGTAAGTTTCTGCCTGCCAGAAGGATAAGAGGCAAGAGTTCCAGTTGCCCTGATGAAGATGATTTTTTTTTGACAGAAGGAACTACTGCAGACAGAATTCTGTCCCATTGCTTACCAGGAAAGTCACATCTGCTCCTGATTTTTTCAATGACCACAGACTCTGGGGGACCCAGTTTAATAAAGCTCAGTCTGTCCTATCCATCTAGGCATGACAGAATGAGGAGAGGTTTGTGTTGAAGAGAGGGCATGGGTAATCAGGTTTCTTTGTGTCTCTTTGAAAGAGGGCACACTTATTTTTGCATCCATAGGCCTTATAACATAGCCACAGAGTATGGTCATGTATCAGACTTGATTTTCTTATGGACATCAACTGCCTTTGTTTTATCTTGTTTCTGGGTAACAGTAGTTGATGGGATTTTCACGTACCTTTTTGATATCTTTTAGACAAACTATATCAGCACTCATTTTTATACCTACAGTTGTAGTTAAACATCTTTCCAGTTTTTACTTATGGAGAGGAATTGAAGGTAAAAGTACTTATATTTTACCATGTTTATGGAATTATTATATGCCTAGTATCAGATATGTCAAAAACAGAATAACTAGAGAAGTGATTTTGGAATTTTGCCCTCATTTTAGTAAAAATGACATCAAATCTGCTATTAGAAACCTTAGATCTTAGAAAATAGATTAAAAACTGACTTGATTCATACTTTAGCGAATATTGTCCTGGCTAAGTGTCTTAGAAAAAAAACTATTTAAAAATCAAAGTATGTTCATGAAACAATAGTTTATGTGTATAAAGAGATAGAATATAAAGTCATATAGTTCAATAGGTCATTATGCTAATTATAGTGGATTTAAAAATGAATAAAGTATGGTCTCTGTCCTAGAGTTTCTTTACTGAACATTTGCTCTCATTATTAATGAATTAGTGTGTAACTCTTTCAATTATATCATGGAGATGTGATATATTACAAGAGAAATGATTTGCTCAAAGGATTCAGATGGTTAAATCATAGCATAATAATCAGATTAAGGATTTTTGTATGATTCAACACATTTTTTTTTCTGTTTCCTAAGAAATTTGTAAGGTAATTCCAAATAAAAATCAATATAATATTCACACAATATTTTTTCAAACTATACTTACTGCTTATTTGAGTAGTTTTTTTTTTCCTTGAGAACAATCTAAGCTACTGGTACAAACCTGAAGGTCAATCAGGACAAGGGACCCAGTTATTTTATGAAAATGTGCTGTCTTTAAGAAGTGTTTGGACAGAAAAAGTGGCAGATTTTCTCTTATAAACCGTATGTTCTTACATGTCTGATATCTGGAATGAGCAGCTTGCCAAAAACATTCTCAATCAATGCCAAACTATCCCCATAAAGGTATCCAAAGAAGTCTGTTCTGATTACTGAAGATGTTGAGCTAGTCCTGACTTCAAACAGTAGATGTTTCCACACTTTAGCGATATATGACAGCTCTATTCACTCCACAATGTCAAATTCTTTGGTTTTGGCCATTGGGTATTTATACATTTCTGGCTAGAGAAGCAGAAAAACCTAATTTGATTCTGGAGCCAAAAGTTTTTAGGCCCTGTTCCTTTGGAACTTGGACTGCAGAATGTTGGCATTCTGTATAGAGTAGGACAGATCAAGTAGTCACACATAGCTAAGTGACTCAACAGAGCATATTCAGAGAGAAAGATCATGCCTACACACTGGATAACCATTCTTGTAGGCAGAGTGACAACACCCTGAACTCTATCACCCTTAAATAAACACACAAGGAAAGCACAGCTTTAATGTGGCTCCCAGCACTGCTTTCCAACGTTGCCTGATTGGTTTTACTGCCATAGGCCAGGTTGCAGATGCAGCCATTACTGTTGTTCTTACTTATGTCTGTCTGCTGTCTGCTAACAAGCATTCATATGCTTTGGATCATTAAAGTCACAACCTCCTATGCCAATCTATTCCTCTCCATGGGTTTGTTGTAGATGGAAAAACAAAGATGCCATTTCTATATCTTTTTCTTTCTATTAAGACCTCTGGTCAGGGTTATTTCTGAGGTCTGATATCATAGCTTGCACCCTTACCCCAATTGAACATATACGTTTTGTTCCCATTAGCTTGTTCTTTTTGCCTGATTTGTTTCATTTGTTGCTGTATCTGCATTTACAATGGGAGGCAAGTGATTCTTGCTGGAACTGTTACAGACAAAGGTGCAATGACTTCAGTTATTTCCTGGTGCCACTGCCATCCACTAGTCTGCTGTACTTACTACACTCATGGTAAATGCCTTGTGACAGACTCCAGGTGGTTGAGATTTTCACAATCCAACCCATCGCTGTGTTAGAATGTGTCATTTGGAGCTCTGTGATGACTTCCCTTCACCTTGCTATTGTGGCAGGTTGAGTACTCTTATACATCTACCCGCATGAGGACACGGGTGTCCAGTGCTACCAGCAAAGGTGGATAAACACAACTTTCTCTCTCAAGAAAAACACAAAGGACAGATATTATACAAAGAGAGAAAGAAAAAATGTTACTTGTATAGTATTATGCAGGCTGCCCATCTAAACCCATCATTGCCTGGCACCTACACACTAAGGGCAAGGATCCAGCCAACTTGTGAGTGGGCAGCATGCCATTTGAGCAGATGGGCATGGAAGTCGGCAGCCAGTAGACCATGTATGTGTATCCACGGTGGGTGTTGAGGGCACGATTCCCAGAGGAGAATGTCCTAACAGCTGTCTGGCCCTGGCCAACATACTTACGACTAAGGAAAAGTGCCACCCTTCAATCCTGCTGAGTCGGATTAACCTTCAGAACTAAATCTGCTTTTTTGGCAGCATAAGGTGAGTTTGGGGTCTCTGAAGCCTCAAAGACTAAGTGAAGAAAGGAACCTGGAAAGATACAATTATGAGATAGTGCCTAAAGATTCTGGGGATATTCAGTGTGCCTATTTTAAATAGTTGATGGGAAGTCTGTTAATTCTTTAAAGTGTCATAGTTATTAACAGCTTTGCCTCCCACAATGCTTTTGTAAGTGACCTTTCAGAAAGTTTCTTTGGTGAGGCTGGGGAGATAGCTCCTTGGCACAAGTGCCTGACTGGAAAGGGCAAGGTCATGAGTTTGAACCCCGGTCCCGGAAAAAAAAAAAAAAAAAAAAAAAAAAAAACACTTTGGCAAGCAAATACATTTTCATTTTTGAATTCAGAATTAAAAATACACAAAAAGTGTCAGTAGACTGTAGAATAAGTAGCCTGGAGTAGATAGCTTCATCAAACTGTGTATTGTGGATTAAATGTAATATGTAATGGATCACAGCTTCCAAAAAAAAAATCTTACTTAGTGATTGGCTTTGTGCTGGAAGAAGTAAGGAGAAAACCTGGAGTTTAACCTATGTCCCTGGACAACACTGTTTCCTATTTTACTTGAAACCTATGGTTTGATCCTAATTTAAGAGTTTGATGTATTTAAACATCAAAAGTTAGATATAGATTATTAGTTAACAGCCAAATGATTGTCTAGCAGTGATTTATTTCTTTTTGTTTAAAATAGAACATTTGAATAATTCAGATCCTCAGTAATGGTTTGCTGTCTATTTTTTATTGTGATGAGGTTATTTATGAGATTATTTTCTTGGCATTATTTTCTCTTGGCTTGAATCGTTTTTATTTCAAATACAACAATTGAGACACAGTTATGGAAAAAACAATTGTCACTCTGATTCAAAAGATCCCGATAAGCTCTGTGTGTTTCCCAACTCTGAGCTATTTCCTTCTGGTTATATCAACACAGTAAATCCCTTCGTTATATGTAAAAAAAAGAAAGGAATGAGTTGTTCCATTTGCTAATAATAAAAATATAGCTGTGGTTTTAACAAATTATATAATATAATTAAAAGAATTACGAAGAGGATAAAATATTTATGCTCCTTTTGGCTCTTAGTTTCTCATTAAATTGCTTTAAATATTCATGGCTGATATGGAATCAATCCTCTTGTCCATCAGTGGAAGTATATACATTCTATTACTTTTGAATATATAAAAATTCTATCATTTTTGCCAACCTGGATCCTGGACTGAAATGGAGGATGTTATGTGAAGTGAAATTGAGTTAGGAACAGAAAAGCAAAGACTGCATGTTCCCACGTACGTGGGTTATCTTAGTTGCTTTTCTCATTGCTGACACAAAATAATTAACATTCGCAGTTAAAGGAAGAAAAGTTTATTTTATCTTCCAGTGTGTAGAGCTTTCTGTCTATAACTGGCTACTTCCAAAGTAAGGTAGTGAGACAGAGGGACATCATAAAGAAGAAATGGCTTATGGAAAGCAGAAATAAAAAAAAATAAACTAGCAAGCACTGTCCCTTATATGCCACTCAGGTGGTTTGCCCTCATGGCAGGTATCACTCACAGTCATGGTGGGTGATCTGATTGTCCACACCCAGAACTATGCCAGACTAATCAGTGTGCTACTTTGATCCCAGCATCACAGGCTCCAGATCCAACCTCTTCTGGAAAGCCCCACTTATGACTGCGTGTGGCTTTGGGGAGACACCTAGACAAGCCATAGCAGTTGCAATGGTTTGAATATATGTAGTGTCCTGCAGGATCCACACACTGCAGACTTGTTCTGGCTGGTATTGTTGGCAGGGGTTCTAGGCCTTTACCATGTAGGGCCATTGGTGTGGAAATTGGCATTCAAAGGGCCTCAAAGGAAACTATGGGACCCTGGTTTGTTCTCTTCCTTCATTTTGGTTCCAGACTGATGTGGTGAGCAGTTTTCCCCTGTCACTAAAGTCTGCCATCATGCACTTCTTCATCACAGGTCTAAATAATTGTTAGTTGGTCAGCAACCAGGACCTACAAAAATGTGAGTCAAAACAAGTCTTTTACACAAATATATTATAATACGGTGACAGTGAGAATTATACCATTTGCCCTCACTTAAACATTGTACATTATATATGCTTGTCCTGACATCCTACATTATACCCTATAAACGTTTACTGGTACTATGTGAAAATCATAACAGCTAAGAAAGAGAATGTTTTAAGAATAAACTTATAAAAATAAATACCTAAACCAAAGTGCCGCCACAGGAAATATTAAAATAATACATAAAAACACTTCATATGCAAGAAATGGTGAAAATCACATCATTAGGTATCTGCATTTGTTTAGTTTTGGTGATTCCTAAAAACCAATGTCAGGATTAAAATCGTGGTATGTCCAGATTGCATATGAATTATAGCTCTCACTCTATGGGAAATCTTGAAGACAGGGTTTATGCTGAAATCACTGAGTAAAAAAAAAAAGAGAGAATTAAATAAAGTGATGTACATAAAAGCAAAAGCATCATGAACGTTATGTGTATTGTACATTTTTAACTTTTATTTAAACAGGAAGATCATGAGGTAGTCTGACTTTTCTCCTTAGAGGAATCCATGTGTTTGGAACTAAATAAAGAGAGGATGTAAAGCAGCAGGGACTGTCTGAGCAGTTGTTTCTTTTTGGCTCTCTGGAGGACAGGAAAATGTGTGGAGGTTGAGTGTGACTCAACCAGCCTCACCCTAGGTCTACGCATCTAGTGAACGCTTCAGATGACACAGACGCTGGCCAGAAATATTTGACAAAATTTTGAAGTGCTAAGAAAATTTCATAAATCCTCAAGAGCTTTTTGAATTGTTCATTTCCATTTTATGCAGTGGGCAGACAATACAATAAGCAGTGTCAGATTTCTGACTGACAATGTTCACCCAAATGAGTCTTAGAAAAGAGTAGAAATAAATGTGGCATCTGTTTATGGGTTTCAATTATGGCACTTGAATAGTTTTGGAGGGTAGAATGAGGAAGGAAAGTATGAATGTTAACCTATCTACTTATCACAAATTAACAAGGTATAAGTCAATAACTGGATCTTCGTTATATACCTTCACCTCCTGTTAGGATTCGTAAGACATACATTCAAGCATTTTCAAGTCATTGTGAGACTTCAGGGCAACTTGTATGCCTACGTATAAATCAAATTAGACTTAATGTACCACATAGTAAAACGTTCTAACCTTAATTTTCTTTCTGAAAAGTTATCTACCACATACATAAAATTGAAAAAATACATATTGAGGTTGTTAATTATTTTTTTTCTAAGTGATGAAGGCATTATGAACATAAGAAATATTGACTAACTCTATTTTGCAAATAAGTATTCATTAACTTTTCCTAATTCCTAATTTCGATTACCATAAGTAATAAAATTTGGCAAAACAAATGTAAATTTCAGCTTAAAAACTGGGATGCAACAACAACAAAACACTTTGAGAAACTGTGGATGACAACTAAATTTAACCTCAGGTTTATTTCTACTCTTCGAGCATCCAGGAGCCTGCTAATGGGAGGTATGCTTCAGAAAATGCACATGTCTGTGAAAATGTTGGAACAAACTAATGGATTTTTCAAACGATTTTATTTCAATGCTAAGCCACAAGATATGAACTTTCATCAAAAATGGTAATCTATTTAAAATCAGAGAGATGTGGAATGTTTCATGTTTATGTATAACTTTCATAGTAGACCCTCCTACACAAGGAAAATAATATGCCCAAATTCTGTTATATTTATAGCATGTAATATATCATGTATAAAGCCAACCCATCAATTTTGTATTCTCTAAATAGATAAAGATGAAAAGGGGGGAAGAAAAAATGAAGACAATTTCAAAAAAAATGACTTTTTAAATTTTTCTCTTGGAGAAACATATACTTAACATATGTAATTATGATACATATTCTAATAAGAACAAAGTGAAAATTAAGGGAAGATATGCATTTGACATTCTGAGTACTTGCCTTTTGCCACTTTACTCTGCACAGTCAGAAAGATTTAAACAAATCCTGGGAAGGAGCAGAGCAGAGCAAAACAGAGAATGTGGTAGGTGGTGATAAGAGAGCAAAAGCATGCTTTGATGTAAAATAATTTTAGTCTTAGAATATACCTTGTACTGAGAGAATTAAGGTCAGAAGAAACCTATGTTTTAAACTTTTTCTATGGTAGCCCTAAATCATTCTTATTTACAGGATGTGATAATTCAACAGCAAGATGACATCTTTGGAGAAAGATTGCTCACATCCACAAAAAGATGAGTTCTGACATGGCCATTGTTGTTGTTGTTCCTTTTTAAAAAAATATTTATTTATTTATTTATTTATTTATTTATTTTGTGCAGGGTCTTGGCACACAGCTCAGACTCATACTGATCTTCCTGTCTCAGTCTCCCCAGCGCTGAGATTACAGGCATGTGCCATGACACCTGGCTTCAGTAGCTGGCTAGGGGCAAAGTCAGCCCAACATGTGGTCCCAGGGATCAAACCTGGGTCCTTTCACTTGCCAGGCAGGTGCTTAGACTGCTGAGCTATCTTTCTGTCCTGACATGACAGATTTTAAATCTGCAAAATAAGGGTCACCACCTATTCAAGTACATATCATTAAAATTTAGGAACTTAAGATGCAGAATACAACAGCAGAAAACAACTTAATATACCTCAAAAGAACACTTAAGTGACATTCTTAATATGTACACCTGAGAAATATTAAGTTATAAAGGACTTTTATTATTATTATTATTATTATTATTATTATTATTATTATTATTACTATTATTATTGCCAGCTCTGCCTACCCTGGGGGTGGGACTGGTGCAGCATGTGATTCTGGGGATGAACCACAGTGCCTATGGTTGCCTAAGCTTTCCTAAGCAGGCACATTAGACCACTGAACCATCTTTCTGGCCCCTATAAAGGACTTTTTCACTAATAAATTAGAAATAATTGAGAGGTAAATTTCATGACATTTTAAAAGGGAAAATGCAAAATGATTTTCTTTTCCCCTGGTATCAGGGATTGAACTCAGGACCCTGCTCTTGCCAGGCAAGCGCTCATTCTAGTGAGCTATCTTTATTGAAGCCAACGTTGTGTATTGTATGATCATAAAAACTATGAAAGGATGAGGCTATGAACATTTAGATATTTGGTAGACATATATATCCACTTACATTTGTGATTAAGTTCTATACACCATTTGAGAGTATTTAGAAACAAAGGAAGAAGATGTACATAAAATACTATTTTAAGTTTTCCTTTAAGAAATGATTCTATTATTAACAAAGAATATATTTTTAAAATAAGTTTTGCCAAGATAGTAATATGATAATCTTATTTAGACTTTTAATACCAATAATCATTAAACCATTACATCAAATCTGAAAGGAATTAACAAACTATTTGCAACCTGATGGGTGTTTCAGAAAGCAGAGTGTGATGGACAGGGCCCAGAGGCAGCTGTGGTAGGGCAGCTTCACCTGTGGGTTCTCTGCTTGTTGCTCTCTCCCTTTCTTGGAGTGCTATTGGTTGACCCAAGTGAACCCTAGGATGGAAGCTGATGGAGATCGTGATTGCGCTCGTAACTAAGCACATGATCCTCCTTTACTTTAATGAGACCGTGGTCATGTTCTTGCCTGAGCACTTGGTTCTCCTTTGCTAAGGTGATTGTGCGCGAGATCACGCTGACTATCCTGAATAAAGCTGACTTATTTCAGAGGTTCTTTGCTCACGGAAGACAGAATCTCAGTAAGTCTTCTGAGCCACCTTCATCAGGTCTTCTCGGTCCTCTTGACTCCAGCACATAATTTTACAAGTGGTGCGCAGCAAAGGGCATAGAAGATGACCAGGGGTGAGTTAAGAGAGGCCTGACCGAGTGGGAAAAGTACGCCTAGGGTAGGCAAGACCACCGGCAATAGTTCAGAGTAATCGGAAATTTCTCTTCGATAGAAAAAGAGTATGTCCACCTTATATAGACATTACTCAGGAGTGGGGGGTAAAGGTGAAATCGAAGAGTTTTGAAGAATTACTTTTCCTTGTAAAAATACATTGTTTGTGGTTTTGACCTAAATGAAAAGCTGTTCTACACTTAAAAGTCTGGAAGCAGGTTATAAAAGCTCTGCAAAGAGCACACCAACAAGGAGAACCTGTCCCTTTAAGCGTGTGGTCTTGGTGTAGCCTTATCTCCTGGCTTTGGAGACCCTGCAGTCTGACTGTGAGGAAGCAAGTCTGCAGCCGATTACTCAGACTCAGAAAAGCAGTCTTATGAGGTGTTCAATTGATGAGGATATTATGAAGTATGAAGGCAGCACCACATCTGATGGTTCGTCCTTGCGGGATGGAGAGTCTGAAATGGAAAATTCTAAAGTAAAGCAGACATTTTCAGCTTCTTGGCCTCAGTCCTCTGATTTTGAGGACTTTTTGAAAACTCAGGAAAATGAGTTGGAGAAAGAGGCATGTAGCACCCGAAAGTTTTCTCATCACATGAAACATTTGACAGTCAATATTCATAATGGTGGAGTGACCGGAGGTTTCAAGTCCACCCTCCATGCTTGCTGAGGTTCATCCTCTGCCTCTTTCCCAACTAATCCCTCAGCTCCTCCACATGAGTATGAGCAACTGGTTTCAGCTGTTGGGCTTAGGAGTGCAATAACCCAAGCCTGAGTACCAGCGCAATAAATAAAAGCCAGAAAATGAGTCAGTGTAAAAATGGATACAAAATCTCTGATGATGAAAAAACTCACTTGATGGGTCTGGGCAGGATGGCTCAGTGGTCTAAAGTGCCTGCAGGCGGCTGGCTGCAGAGACTGCGGTTCGATCCCTGGCACCACATGCTGTGCCAGCCCTGCCCTCAGAGCAGGCTGAGCCAGCCATAAAAAAAAAAAAAAAAAAAAAAAAAAAAAAAAAAAAAAAAAAAAAAAAAAAAAAAAAAAAGAGGCTGGGGAGATGGCTCAGTAGGATAAGCACTTGCCTGGCAAGTGCAAGGGTTTGAGTTCAATCCCCAGTTCTTTAAAAAAACAAACAAACAAAAAAAAAAAACTCACTTGATACTTCTCACTAAAAATGAATGGATCAAAAGAATTAAGCCCATTTTTTTCTCTGAGGTCTTCCGTAGTAAAATTATCAGTTAATAGAAATAATGTATTGATTCTTACATGAGTATCTTAAATGTCTTGAGAATCTTCCTTCAAGCTTACTTAATGAAATTTTACTTGACTAAAAGTTTTCTTCCTAATCATTATTTAGATTAGATATATGTTTAAAGATGGTTTGATATATCCTAATTTTTTTTTTGATATCTTCATGAGATATTTAAGACATTGGATTCAGAACTTCCCAAATCATTCCTCTCAGTCAGCATAATCTAGTTTGAAATGGTAACATATTTCCTTGCCTAATGTTTCACTGAGAAGAGCATTAGGGCAAAAGACAAGTGATGAAAATTCTCTTTTGTGAACATCTTCATAACTTCACTGAACATGATATATTGCCTACCTTATTGATTTAGGAATGATCAGCAATATTATTTTCCCCCAAGGAATATTAAGATGATTCATAATGGATTTGAAATCTGATTTTTGTCTTCCCATATAAATGTGTATAAATTTGTAAGTTTGATTCCCTTTAAGATTCCAACTTAGAAACACTCTTTCTACACACAGGCACATCAACTCTGAAATTTCCTATGAATTTTACTTTACTGTATATATAAAAGAGAGCCACTGAGGACTTGGAGATTAACGTTTTACCTGGTCTTGTGCTAGCTATGGATTTTTTAAATTTATTTAAACTGTCTTTATTTGTAATTCTATATTTATAAATCAAGATGATATTACTGCACTTTTAGATTCTGGGTGAGAATTCAATGTGCTAGTATATGCAAAACATGTAGAATAGTCGCCAAAAAGCAATAACTGTGCAGCAAATATTAGCATATTGTGGTGCCTTTGTATCATTTCTCATTCTGAGTTCTCACTTAGATTATGGAACTAAGACATTCAGGGGATAGATAACTATGTGTTCAGTAAATGCTTTTTTCTGTTCTGATTCTTTTTTCTCATTAAGATTTATAGTCCAGGGGCCAATGCGATAGCTCAGCATGCTGAAGCACCTGCTTAGGCAAAGATTAGGCAAGCACAGGGACAGAACTTGGGTCCCTGGTACTGCATGCCACATCAGCCCAGCCCCCAACGTGGGCAGAACCAGCAAATAGATTCCAGGCCTGATGGTGTATGCCTAAAACCCCAGAGCTGGGGGGCTGAAAACAGGAGGATCAGCACAAGTTCAAACTGCATAGTGAGATTATAATAACCAAAACACATCAAAAAAATTACATTCCAATCTTAAGGCCTTCAAATACTATGTGAGCTTTTTTTCATCATTTATGCACCAGATTGCATTTAATTAATTAATTCATTCATTCGTTCATTTATTCATTCATTCGTCTTTCTGAGACAGAGTCTTGCTATGCAGTTCAGGCTGGTCTTGAGTTCCCTTTTGTAGCCCAGGCTGGTCTCAAACTCACATTGATCCTCGTACTTCAGCCTCCCAAGAGCTGGGATTATAGGCATGTACCACCATGCCTAGCTAGATTGCATTTTAATTTGAATTATTTAAACTGCAATAACTTCATTTTAAAGGAGAATGTTATTCATATCACTAATAGATGGTTTTCAAATAGTACAGTTTTGTACTAAAACTTAAAATTTATAAGTAATTACTCAAACTTAAAATCTTAGCCATCAAAATAATTTCTTACACTCTTGACAAATATGTGTATACCCTAATTTGAAACACCATAGTGGAGAAGTTCTATGGATAAGCCAAGAGTAATAATATATTTAGAGGATAGGAAACCAGTATGTCCATCAAAATCTAATAAATGTGGACAAAATAGGCCATGGAATTGGCAATAAAAAAATAAAAACACTGACTTAATTGAATGGCTATGCACCAATTATCCATAGTGTAGCCATATTTACCTGGCATCATTTTCTCTAACATGTGAAACTTGAGGTGTTTCACATGTCAGGAGAATGAATTTTACCTCAAGACTAAAAATCTGGTTAAGTTTTTTTTTTTTTTTTTTTTTTTTAATTATTTAATTTATTTATTTATTTTCTTGTTTCAGAACCTTTGTTT
This sequence comes from Myocastor coypus, assembly GCA_004027025.1. Classification (NCBI taxonomy): domain Eukaryota; kingdom Metazoa; phylum Chordata; class Mammalia; order Rodentia; family Myocastoridae; genus Myocastor; species Myocastor coypus. The sequence goes on along the minus strand of PVJA010016291.1, from coordinate 12,502 downwards.
ATTCACTCATTTTTATGGCCGGCTCAGCCTGCCCCGAGGGCAGGGCTGGCGCAGCATGTGGTGCCGGGGATCGAACCGCGGTCCCTGAAGCCGCCCAAGGTTTCCCAAGCAGGCGCTTTAGACCACTGAGCCATCTCGCCGGGCCCAATCTGGTTAAGTTTCAAGAAAATGAAATAAATCATTTATTCCAGAATTCTACAACTCTTGTAAAAGTTCATTGAAACACACATATACTAAATTCTTAGTATAGATTACAAGTCAGTATATTGATTATTGAAGACCAGTAATTTGCAAACATATAGCAGTATGAAATGATCAGTTTTTGTTGTAAAGAGGATTAAATGCTGAAAAGAAGATGACATAACAATGCATGACAAAAGTTTTGGGCTTCTAGAATCCTTCCTATTATTTATTTTTGCTCTCAGTTTTCTTATGTCTAAGACTTTCTGTCATCAATTGAGCATCAATTATAGCTGTCCTTTTTTCTGTGATGTTAGTGTTAGGTTTGTGTCTATGTGTTTCCTCAAAGCTTTGTTAATTATTTTTAGCAGTGGCTGGATCTAGAGGGTGTGATGCTGGGGACTGATTCATGGTAAAATTCTAGGATTAAGGGCACCAGGACTCCTGCCCTAACCAGATAGCCTAGATAGGATATAAAAGGAGGAGACATAAGCTGCTGTTGTGGCTTGCTGCTGTGCTGCCTACTACCTGCCATGAACTGTTTCTCTCTGAGATTCCTCTCTACCATACTACCCTGCCTGGTGGCAGCCAACTTTAAACTGAATGCTCTACAAACTACAAGCCAAATAAACCTCTTCTTTAACTCTGGGTATTGATTATTTTGTGAGAAAAGTAACTAGGAAAACTAGAATCTATAAAATTGTCTAAAATAAAGACGTCTCAGAAAAAAAAATAGAAATGCGTTTTTCACTTTGTAACAGAAGAAAGTTATCCACAGGTTCATTCTCTCTCTCTCTCTCTCTCTCTCTCTCTCTCTCTCTCTCTCTCTCTCTCTCTCTCTCTCTCAACAGTTTTTTTCTCTAACTGTAAACTGGAAAACTGAGTAAGGATAACAAACTGAAGCTTGCACTTGTAAATCTGACTTTCTCCACATGTGGCACCAGGGCCTGAAGGTCTTCCCTCTATACAAGGATTCCTTCAACATTAATCCTGGGCAATGTACTGAGAGAGAAGCTCTAGACACTCAGTAGTTTTAGTAGCTTTGCTTACTACATCTTCATTGCTTTTGCTCACATACCTGTTGGTCCTAACCAGTCACATGACCACCCCAAACTATAAAGTAGGCTCCAGGAAGATGGTCTAAGTATATGTCCAAGAAGAAAGGGTAAATTCTTCCCTCCATTTCACCTTGTATCATTTTGTACCTGATGTCCAACTTAGAACTGTATTTTTTTACTATTCTAGAGGAGACATTAAGACATTCTTTCCAGTTACTACATAAAAGCTCTATTTCTGAACTGTCTGGTGAAAAATAGCTCTTTCAATAAACCTGGCTGTCTCACAAGGGTTAGTGATTTATGACATGAAATACAACTTTTTTGTCTCACCTTGTCACTGTTGTTTCATCCCACTTAGAAAATAAAGGAATAACAACAAAAGGGTGGGGAAGGGCTGAGATGTCAATTGAGAATGGGTGTGGTGGCATGCACCTGTAATCCCAGCACTTGGGAAGCTTAAAACAGGAGAATCAATATGAGTCTGATCTAGGTAATGAGATCCCATAAACCCTGTCCTAAAAACAGGAAAAAAAAAAAAAAAAAAAAAAAAAGAATGAACAAGAACTTGGTAATGGGTAAAAAGACACAAACATAAAATTCTACTCATTAGTAAAAGATCAAAGTGATAAACAGCCAACAGTTATTAGAACAAATCAGTAATGAAATCCTATTAGCTAGACTCTGTGAATTCCCTGCCCTGGCAGCAGAGGTCTTCTCTGTCTCCCCATTCCAGAGGAATTCCCTTTGACTCATTCTCTAGGGCTTTCTGTTTTGCCCTGTGGAAGAAGTTGCTCCAGATTTTCCTCCCTGGGTGAAATGTGAAATAGAAGAGGTAGAGAATCATATCCTCCGAGGTGTGTTTTTTTGTACCTAGTTTTGTCGAACAGATATAAAGAGTTCTGTGGTCATACACTGTAACGGATTTGTTTAGCCTGACATTCTGACTTTTTCGGTGATGGAATGCGCTTCAGTTCTTTAGGGTCAAGGTCAGCAGAGTACTTGTCAGCACATAGTGCTCAGGGCTGCTGTACTTGTTTTATTTTCCCTCTCTATTTCCCTGCATGCTTCTCCTCCTGTCTGTCTCAGACAGGTCTTTCTCATTTCTCCTCCTTACTCCCTTCTCCTCCTTTTCTCTCTTTCTTTTCTCTTCTCCTCTCTTTCACGATGAATATGAAACAGGATTATAAGCATTACTAATGGAATCTTTTATTTTAACAGATTTAATACTAAATTCTTTCTCTTTTTGTTTCATGATCAGATGTGTCCAAGAAGCTATCTCAGGAGAAAAAACATTAAGATCTCCTTTTAGTTGTACAGTCTTGTGTATTTTATTGCATCAGCATAATGTGGAAAGGTATAAAAGCTATTAGAATATTAACTCTGAAACATCTGCATAACCAAGCTTCAAAATAAAATATTTAAGTCCATTTTCTATTATTGAATTTTAAATTGCTGTAAAATATTAAAGTTGTAAAAACTATGATCTTATTATCCATAGAGTTTGGTAAAAGAAAATTATATAAGGAACGGTAGTAATAGCTTGTTTCTACTCTGTGATGCTTGAAAAACCTGGTAAGACAAGAGTCTGAGACAACCACTAGCTGCATAAAATAATCATCAGGAAGCTTCATACTCTGTGTCCTGCATGAGGAGTAGGGACTGCTACAGCCCCTGGTGTATTGGCCAGAGAATCAGTGCAACCTCTTCTTGTGGTCACCTTGTGGAGTGTTTGCATTTCCTCACAACATGGTGACTATTTTGTAGGATGGAATTCCAGGAGGAAAGGCTTAAACATCACCGTGTGCTGATCTTTGACTGACACAATAAGACTTCTGTAGTGCATTTAGTTGAAGCTGAGATGAATATGTGGCCAGATTCAAAAATGAGAGAACATCCATGTCAGCACTTAATGACAGTCCTGCTAAGATCACACAGTTAGAGAAGCATATTGACTATGTGAGGCTGGGATAGCCAGTCCTCTTAACAAGTTTTATTCAAATAATCATCCAAAAGGCCCCTCAGTTTTTAATCTAATTTATTCACCTTCTTGAATGAATCAATGTTAATTTTCATTTGCATGCCCATTAAATTTAAACTAATTACAATTTTTAGAGAAAAATAGTAAGTATCATTTCCTTATATATTTACAGATATCTAGACACCGAAGGAATCATTCACAGCATGTCTTGAAAGACATTATTCCTCCACTGGAACAACTGGTAAGTGGTGTACTATATCTAATCAACTGCTGTACTATATTCTCTGATCTACTGCTATGAAGAAAATAACACCCAATGGATAGCAACTTGAAATGGCAAACACTACAGTGTCTCATGTAACTTGTATCGGGAATCTGGGCACAGCTAAGCAGTGTTCTATAGCTCAAGGATACTTAAAGGTTGCAACCAAAATGTAAACCAGGACTAGAGCCTCACTGGCCGGGGCCTGGGAAAGCAACTGCTTTTCAGCTTCATTGTTTTCCAGAGATTTTTATCCATCCTGGCTGTTGTGGCCAGGCACCCTTGATTGAGAGGCATCTAAACAACAAGCATGCACTTCTCTTAGTTTGCAGTATGGAAGCCTTAGGATAGGGTACCAAAGCAGTAAGGCTAAGATGGGGCCCTTTTTCTTGATGCACATTGCCAAATTCTTGTGTCTTCACACGACATGAAAAGAGTAAGAGAGGTTTATGTGGTCCCCTACAAAGGTTATATTCCCATTCATAACATTTCATACTCTGGACCTAAGTCATTCCCCAAAGTACCAGTACAATAAATCTGCAACAGTGGGTTAGATTCCAGCACATGAACATTGAGGGGGACACAGACTGTGTGTCACTTGTTCACAGTAAGTGCCTCTTGGCTTCTATTCTGTTGTTGGGCTTTCACAACTGATTTCACCTCTTCCTTTTTGCTCCAAGCTCATTCTTCTCCAAATAGATTGATTCCTGACCTCTTCTGTAGGGCAGTTCCATTTGATTTGCTTTTTTCCTCTTTCTGTTGCAATGCAGTTCATTTGGGTCCCAGTAATTTGTAAATTTCTATGTATGCTTTAACACAATGAACCATGTGCCACACATAATATGTCCCTTTACTTGCCATGTCATAAGAATGTTAGTTTGGGGTGGATAGGGGCATTGTCTGCAATGCTCTTTATTAATTCTTCTGATTCTGATAATTGCCAAACACATATACACATATGTGAAATGAACATGTCAATGAAACATTAATGGCTTTCATTTCTAATTGTATGCTTATGTAATATTGGACATTTTCTGTCACTGTATCTTCTGTCTTCATCACTAACTGGTCATTTCTCTAGAGGCTTCTTTTTCAGTGCCACAACAAAAGGAAAATATCTTACCAAACCCATAAATTGCTCATTGCCAAACTGATTTTCTGCGTGTGTGTGTGTGTGTGTGTGTGTGTGTGTGTGTGTATGTATGTATGTATGTATGTATATATGTATGTGTGTTAGCGAACGGCCTATATATGTTCAGGGTCTTACTACTAGATCAGACTCATAGTGATCATCCACCTGTTTACAGCCTCCAAAAAGCTGGGATTACAGGCGCATGTCACCACACCCAGTCTTAATTGCCATTTCAGTGCTCCTTGTGAGTGGGGCTGATGCTGCCCCAAACTGATTTTTTTTTATGAGTTAATCTTTATTACTAGCAAACATTCTTTCTAGCCTTGGAATACATTTTCTTTGGATCCAATTTTTTTCCAGTGACCATTCACACATGTTCCCATTTTCTGAAGCAGTTTTCCTCACTGAATACAATGTCCGCATGCTTGCATTCTGCGGGTCACCTGCTCCATCCGGGCCTTCCAGGGCTTCTCATCTCATGCTCACACATTATGCTGCCCTTGTCATGACAGTGGACAGAGATTCCAGACCAGCCTTAGCAGTTCTTCATTATTTCACGTCATACCTTCAGTATGATACTGTTATGAAAATCTTATGAGTGGTGTATTAGTTACTTTTTACTCGTTGCTGGGACAAATACCCAACACTCAAAATGAAGGAAGGAAAGGTTTATTTAGCTCACAGTTCGTAGAGGTTTCAGTCCATATTCGGCTGGCCCAAGGCTGAGTGGAGCAGGGCAGAGAGCATCCAGTTCATGGCGGCAGAACAGCAACAAAATGGTGGCAGAGGTAGCCAACCAACACGGCAGCAGAGCAACAGCAACAGCTAGAGCTCTAGTCTGTCTCTCTGTCTCTCTTTATATTACATTCAGGCTCTCCACCTTAGCTCCCGCCCTAGGCTACAACCATAATCCCAGAAGTACTTCCACCCATAATCCCATCAGTACTAAAACCCATAATCCCAGGGATCAAGGATCAAGTCTCAAACTCTAGAAGTCCCCACCCAGTGACTCCATGAGGCTTTGGGGGGACAACCAGACACAAACCACAACAAGTGGAAGTACGATATAGTAAAGAAAACACAAGTCACAGCCTCAAACTTTGAGGAAGTTACAGGGCAACCACGGAGCAAGTCTACTACATGACAGTGTGCATGATGCTTACTGGTGGCCATGTGACACTTCTGGGACTGAGAAACTGCAAAAAAACAAAAACAAGCAAACAAAAAAAGCCAGTTACTTTAAGTCTTTCATTTAGTGATCTCTCTAAATCTGTTTATACTTACAAGCATATATTTATTCCTCTCTCATCTTTCTGCCTCTTTCTCTATTATACACACATATACACACATGCACACACAGCCATTAGTTCCATAACTTTTGAAGCTACCCATCAACTTAAATCCTAGTCTTAAGTTCAGTTTACCTAGGTCCTCTCTTTGAGTACTGTAGTACAAAATCTGCAGACCCCTCTCACAGCTCCTGATTTATGTTATCATATACTCCCCAGTCCATACCCTCTGGCCTTACCAACATGATGAAGATTTGCCTCTCTCCTGATGGAAGTCTGAATTTGCTGCAACAATCTAGTTCTTTCACCTTGGCCCATGATCATACACTGATTTGTGTTGTTCAGTTTGATTTCCTGGGCAATAGACTTGTTCTGAGGCTTCCCTGTAAATGTCTCAAAGTTTGAGGCTGTGATTTGTATTTTCTTTATTGTAGCATATTTCCACTCATAAGACTTTGTTATTGTAATTTTTTCCAAGGAAGATATGTCTGTCAAGTGATGTAATAATAAAATATTGAATGCTTATATTATAAAGTAATGCTGTGGCTACTATTCATAGTAAAGATCAACTTTTTCTATTGTAACTAGATGTGAAAATATCTTATTTTGAAAATTAATTATATAAATCTTAGCATTTTCTTAGGAAATATTTCTCTGACCCTCAAATTTGAATTAGGTAGCAATTCTCTGATCGGCTTCCCATTGGCAGTTTGATGTGCTTCCTTCTCAACTACTCCTTTTCTTTTAGAAAACTATAAGGTATACAAAAAAAGTTTTATACTATACTAAAGAAGTCTTATTCACTACTTTATTACTAAGAGTTACTACAAAACTTGATAACCCTAGTTGCCCAAAGAGTAAAAAAAAAAAAAAAAAAAAAAAAAAAAAAAAAAAAAAAAAAAAAAAAAAAAAAAAAAAAAAAAAAAAAAAAAAAAAAAAAAAAAAAAAAAAAAAAAAAAAAAAAAAAAAAAAAAAAAAAAAAAAAAAAAAAAAAAAAAAAAAAAAAAAAAAAATTATTAAATATATGTAAAGTTTGAATTACAAAGTAAAAAAGTGCACAAAATAATGATAAAGAGATTTATCTTACAAAGGGAGAACATGCAGTTTCCTCTGAAATATTTCATGAATCATAAAGTTAGAGTGAAAATGGAGTTAGATGAATATATTTATATTCTTTTTTTTTTTTTTTTTTTTGTCTTTTTGAGACAGGGTCTCACTATGCAGTTCAGGCTGGCCTTGAGCTCACTTTTGTAACCCAGGCTGGTCTTGAACTCACACCGATCCTCCTGCCTCAGCCTCCCAAGTGCTGGGATTACAGGCGTGCGCCACCACGCCCGGCACTATATTCATATTTATAAGTGCACACAAACATACACAATGGTATTGAATAGTACCTTAATATATCCCCATTTTAACATAAAATATATCTATTTGTTATAATTTTAAAATTTCTAAATCATGACTATTATTCACATTTAGTCTATAACTGTTATGTCTATTGTCAAACATAATTTTAGTGAAACTATTAAAATGTTCAGAAACTTTTTTAATTTTTAAATTAAAATTGTTATTTTTGTTGACTAACATGCAGTAACTCTATCATCAGTTATCTATACATAAAACTCATTTCATTATCTAGAACACAAACAACATGTAAGTGCATGGTAAATCCTACAGTCCTTACTTTAGCCCAGATGGCCTTGGAAAGGTACAGCTTGGAAGTACGATGAAAGAGCTGCAAATCCAATGATTATAAAGTCAATGGAAAATAGAAAAATATTTCTTCAAGTTTCTAACACTAGGGGAAAATATATCATGTCTTATAAGTAAATTGGAAGTCAAATATATAGTATAAATCTTAAAAAAATTAAACAATATTCAGAAAATTAATTTCATATTAATTCAAGATTAAATATTTCAAAAGAATTCAACTAAGAAAAAGTTTTCATGATAGTAAAGAATTGCTAAGGATAAAACATAATATAAATCCTGGAATGGTAAATATATGACCAGCACTTCTAACAGTTTTGAGCTAGGATATCTCACTAAGTTCTAGTATGTTGTGGACATAGACAGTGTCCATGATGCTAACCTGTGGCCATGTGTCCCTTGGGAGACTGAACTACTGCAAACAAAACAAAACAAAACAAAACACAAAAAACACACCAGTTATCTTAAGTCTTTCATTTAATGATCTCTCGAAGTCTTTTTATGCTCACAAGTGTATATCTCTTGTCTTTCTGTGTCTTTTTCTATTACATACATACATACACACACAGAGAGAGCCACTAGTTCCATAACTTTTGAAACTACTTACATGCTAGTCTTAAGTTCCGTTTACCAAGGTTCTCTCTTTAAGTACTAAGTGTGTTGCTGAGACCTATAAAGACTTGTAACACTCAGCTGTTTTCTATAAGCCTCTCTTTGAATTAGTTTCCTTATGCAATGTTGTTTAAAGACAGAAATGTCACTTCAGTGCTAAGCTTTCATTGAGCAATTTTCTATAATAATAAGCAATGCCAAGATAATCACAAAGTTCTCCAAAACAGATCTGGTTAATTGAAGCTATACATTTCTATTTGCCAACACCTGAATTATTTTCCAGAATACATGAAGCTTTTCTTTGAGCTGACTGATCTTTAGAATCACATGATTCTTCCGTCAATTCCCTCACATTGGTCATGCCCATCTTGCCAGCTCACCCTACAAACTCCAGGCTGTGTCTTCCACAGTCAGGCACCAGTCCTTGTCGTAGTTTCTCTTTGCAACACAGACCAACATGAATGCCACAATACACATCAAAATTCTCCTTTAAAAGCTGGTGCCGGGCGTGGTGGCTCACGCCTGTAATCACAGCACTCGGGAGGCTGAGGCAGGAGGATTGTTGCGAGTTCGAGACCAGCCTGGGCTACAAAAGTTAGCTCAGGACCAGCCTCAACTGCATAGCAAGACCCTGTCTCAAAAATAAAATAAAATAAAATAAAATAAAATAAAATAAAAATAATTAAAAGCTGGAAAAAGTCCTCTGAATTTAGGTTATCATTTACTTATTCTCTTTCATTCTACATACCAAGTGTATCCTCAACCTTACCTCAAAATGTTTTACTGTGTACAAATTTCACTTTATATGTCTCCTACATACAGAGAACTTGCCTGAATATTTTCCAGGAGTCATAAAATTCCTGATCTTTAAGTTTCTTAGATTCAAATCTCCTTTGGAAGACATACTTCCTCTCTTAATATTTCTTTGTTAAATTGATTGTGACCAACATTGTAGTCAAATAATGATGCCCTTTTTGAATACCCAAAATTCCTAACTTGAGATTGAGAATCCCATAGAAGAACCTACCCAGAACCCTGACAAGTGATGCCGTTTCTGCTGCATAGTCTGTAAATTCATAGGCTTTGAGTGGATCCCTTTCTAAGAATCATAGTGACTACTGATCAATGCAGGAAAAACTCTACATACAACACACCAAGTATACAAATATGCATGTCTTTCCCCATTACAGCTACTGTATTTTTGCCATCCAATTACATTCAGGACACTTTTCATATATCCCCATAAAGAAATCTTCAAAGAAAAGAGTGATGTTTATAGCATGGTGACTCTTTATCTTCTTTATTTTTGTCAAGGGGTATAAAACACGTCTACTGATAAACCAGCAGGATTCAGAAGCCTGTGGCAGGTTTCACAGAATCAGCTACTTCCTCCTGAGCTGGAAAGATTTTGAGGACAGAGCTCAGGAAGTCATCATGGCTTGGGGGTAAAGCAGGCTTTTTGTAGATAAACCTTAAGTCATAGATTCTACCTTTTGGAACCAGATATCATTTTTGCAGATAAATTAACACTAGCGATGGCTTTCAGGCTGAAAGTCATTATGCTTACATAGTGCTTTCTTATTTTAAAACAAAGCACAATGACTTTGGGGAAATAAACCTATTGATTAGGCTATGTTTCCCTAAATTGTCACAAAAGAAAAAAATCCAAAAGCTCTTCAGTCTTTCAAAATTATATTTACCAAGCTAAATCTAGACTTCCTGAAATAGTGTTCTGTCACATATTCAAGATATTAATAAGCGATTTAATGAAATAATTATTCTAGGTCTATATATTTTCCTATTGTCTCCCTTTCTGCAAGCAGGCATGTCCTTATTAGTTTCAGTAATTTTTCACACTACTCCCATCCTAGACACTGTATTAATTTTGAGATACACAGTGGAAGGCTAACTAGAGGCTACTTAGGTTTCCATAAAATTGTGGAAGATCCTATGACTGGAGGAAATGGAATGCCTATGAGAAATAAAAAGCATGTCTTGGATTAAGGGATCTTAAAAGTTAATCTTTGACAAAAACATTTCAATTGAGATGCGCTGAATGAGCTTACTGAGCAAAGGAGTGTAGGAAAGAAAAACGTTGCCATCAGAAGTGACAATAAATGCAAGGATCTGGAGGGAAGAACCAAGTTTTATATTTGTAACTCTGCCAGTGGTCTGTACTGGCTCTATTCATACTAAATAAAGAAGATGAGCCTGAGGCATGGGGAGAAGATGACAGTGCTCAGATGCTGAAGACCCTGGAGGTGATGGTGAAATGCTCACAAACCACAGAAACACAGAATCTGATAAAAGACATCTATGATAATCCAACAGCTAACTTAATTCTAAGTGGGAAAAAAATTGAAGGCTTTTACTCTCAAATCTGGTAAAGGACAAGGATGTCCTCTATCACCACTCCTGTTCAATATAGTTCTACAATCATTAGCTACAGGCATTAGACAAGAGAGAGAAACAAAAGGAAAAAAAACAGGTAAAGAAGAAGTTAAATTATCATTATTTGCAGGTGACATGATAATTTATTTGGAAGACCCCGAAATCTCCACCAACAAGCTAGTGGAATTAATACACAAATTCAGTACCATAGCAGGTTACAAAGTCAACACACAAAAGTCAATGGCATTCCTCTATACAGATAACAAACACATTGAGAAATTAGAGAAACAATATCTTTTATAATAGCACCGAAGAAAATGAAATAGTTGGGAATTAACCTAACTAAAGAAGTAAAAGGGCTTTTCAATGAAAACTAGAGTACTCTGAAAAAAGAGATCCTAGAGGATTTCAGAAAATGGAAGGATATTCCCTATTTCTGGATAGGAAGAAAAAACATTGTCAAGATGGGCATATTTACTAAATTGTTGTACAGATTTAATGCAATTTCTATCAAAATACCATCAACATATCTCACAGAACTGGATAAGTCATTCCTAAAATTTATTTGGAACCAAAAAAGAGCCAGAATTGCAAAGAAAAGACAATCCTGGGCAACAAAGGTAAGGCAGGAGGCATTACAATTCCTGACCTAAAATTATACTACAGAGATAACGTAATAAAATCAGCATGGGATTGGTAAAAAAAAAAAAAAAAAGACCTGAAGATCAGTGGAATAGATTAGAAGATGCAGAAGTAAATACAAACATACTCAGCCACCTTATTTTTGACAAAGCGGCCAAACATGTTCACTGGAAGAAAGATAGCCTCTTTAACAAATGATGTTGGAAAAACTACTCTCCACAACTAACACAAACTAAAACTTGACCTAGGTCTATCACCATACACTAAACTAAAATCAAAATGGATTACAGATCTAAATATTAAAAGAGAAACCCTAAATTTCCTAGAGGAGAAAGTTGGAGGAAATCTTAAAGACATCAGGGTAGGTAAAGACTTCATGGACAAGAATGAAAATGTACCTTTAACACTCTAAAGTTTCAACAGATGAGACCTCCTCCAGCTAAGAAGTTTTTCCATGTCAAAAGAAATTACCAACAGAGTGAAAAGACAACCCACAAATTTTGAAAAGATTTTAACTAATAAGTATTATGACAAAGGTCTTCTATCTAGAATTTATAAAGAACTCAAAACCATTAAGGTCCCAAAATTCAAAGATCCAAACCAGAAATGGGCATGTGAGATGAACACACACTTCTCAGAGAAAGAAATTCAACAAGCCTATAAATACATCAAGATTTGATCCACATGCTAGCCATTTGTGAAATGCAATTCAAAACACTTAGATACCATCTCACCCCAGAAAGAATGGCTACTATAAAGAAATCAACAACAAATGTTGGAGAGGCTGTGGGGAAAAAGGAACACTTCTGCACTGCTGGTGGGAATTCAGACTTGTGCAGCCACTGTGGAAAGCAGTGTGGAGACTCCTTAAAAACCTAGAGCTGGAAATCCATTAAATCCAACCGTGTTCATACTGGGAATTTTTCCAGAAGAACTAAAAACATCATATCATAGTGATATCTGTGCACCTATGTTCATAGCAGCACAATTTGTGATAGCCAAATCCTGGAAACAACCAAAATGCCCATCCTCTGAAGAATGATTGAAAAAGATGTGATATTTTCATAAAATGGAATATTACTCAGCTATAAAGAATGGCAAATTTAGCCGGGCGTGGTGGCTCACACTTGTAATCCCAGCACTTGGGTGGCTGAGGCAGGAGGATCAGTGTGAGTTCGAGACCAGCCTGGGCTACAAAAGTGAGCTCAAGGCCAGCCTCAACTACATAGTGAGACCCTGTCTCAAAAA